>JACXGJ010007532.1:0-30201 GCA_016801105.1 Esox niger | reverse complement strand
TACAGTACAATATTTTCAACTTGGAATTAAGTTTCTATGATACTTTGTGAAAAGATTATTGCATCAAAACTGTATTTTTCAAAGTTTGAAAATGTGTATAAAATCTAAGTGTATGATTTGGATGAAGTTAAAGATAGTAAATGTTGTCCAGCCTAATAGAGAATATTTGGAACTTAGAATGACGTTTCTATGATTTGTTTTGTCAATGTTAGAGAATGTGCATCAAATCTTGGTTTTATTGTTTGATCAAATAGCATGTAAAAGTTGCCCAACCTAATATAGAATATTTTGATAAGTCAGAGTTATCAGTGAACAAAGCAAGTAGTTTAAACGGTTTAAATATTTACTTTAGAATGTTGAATCTTTGTTGAATCTTTGTTAAATCTTTGAATATAAAACCAACTTTACCTCTGTCAAACACCACCAACTGCCTGTCAACGGGAGCGTGTGATATCACACACAACTTTTGGTTTTCACTCCCTACAATGTTTTGGTTTTGAAAAGTGTTCCTAAAAAGCTATCTATCTATCTCTGGTTGTTTGCACTGCATCGCAACATTCCTTTCTCTCATGGCGCAATACACTTTAGGTAGCAAAATCACGTTTCAATTAATTTGCCAAATGTAACAAGTAAAAATAGAAACCTTTTGGTATGAATCTGTTGGAGAAGTGACTGAGCTTCCATATTCGTTTGACCACTATATTCAGAAAACTCAGCAAGTGCATCCAAGTACCATACTAACTGATCGTGACTTTGAGCTGCAATGTTCCAATTCCAAGCAGTGGCGATTGGGATGGAATCTTTCTGTAGTTCCATGAACCTAGCATGTCTGCTGTACCCTTTTCACTATATCAAAGAAAGTGCTTACGTGTCCAGACACCTTTGATGCTGTTTAGAGGACCAGATTCAGGCGGTGAGAATTGCAATGCATGTAACCAGGAAAAGTGTCAGTTAAAATTGCTTTTACTGTCTCCTTGTGGACGTATTGGATACAAACAGGAATTGATTTTACAATATAAAAGAAAACAAGTCATTTATGAAAGCAAGGCTTGGGCATAACAAAATAAACTGTCTGACAAACATCCAATTGAAGCCAATAGGGCAAAGGAAAACCAAAATGAATGAACATAGGCCATTGGGAGGATCAGACAGTGACATATTTACCTGAACATGGCAATGAGCAGGTTAACCAGCAAGATGTTGGTGACCAGCAGATAGATTACCAATAAAATGACAACTAGCCAGTTATTGTTCTCACTCCTACAGGGCTCCATGCCTTCCTCAATTAGCGTCACATTATCAGTGCAATCAGTCTCCCACTCCTTCCCCACTGCAGACAAACAGAAAGTTAGACACAAACAAAAATCATGGAGAGAGCGAGAGTGGTTGACAGACTTTCACTCTCATCTGTTGATCACATTGAGCAGTTTGGAAATAAAAGTATTTGATATACTGCTGATTTTGCAAGTTTTCCTACTTACAAAGGATGTAGAGATCTGTACCATGTAGAGTTTACCATGGGTACAATTCAACTGTGAGAGATGGAATCAATGTATGATTTTTAAATAATTAATTTGCATTTAATTTCATGACATAAGTATTTGATCACCTACCAACCAGTAAGAATTACGGCTCTCACAGACCTGTTAGCTTCTTTTTAAGAAGCCCTCCTGTTCGCCACTCATTATCTGTATTAACTGCAACTGTTTGAACTCGTTATCTATATAAGACACCTGTCCACACACTCAAACAGACTCCAACCTCTCCACAATGGCCAAGACCAGAGAGCTATGTAAGGACATCAGGGACTAAATTGTGGACCTGCACACAGCTGGGATGGGTTACAAGACAACAGGCAAGCAGCTTGGTGAGAAGGCAACAACTGTTGGCGCAATTATTAGAAAATGGAAGAAGTTCAAGATGACGGTCAATCTCCCTCGGTCTGGGGCTCCATGCAAGATCTCACTTTGTTGGTGCATCAATGATCATGAGGAAGGTGAGGGATCAGCCCAGAACTACACGGCAGGACCTGGTCAATGACCTGAAGAGAGCTGGGACCACAGTCCCAAAGAAAACCATTAGTAACACACCATAGATTTAAATCCTGCAGCACACTCAAGGTCCCCCTGCTCAAGCCAGCGCATGTTCAGACCCGTCTGAAGTTTGCCAATGACCATCTGGATGATCCAGAGGAGGAATGGGAGAAGGTCATGTGGTCTGATGAGACAAAAATAGAGCATTTTGGTCTAAACTCGCCGTGTTTTGAGGGAAAAGAAGGATGACTATAACCCCAGGAACACCATCCCAACCGTGAAGCATGGAGGTGGAAACATCATTCTTTGGGGATGCTTTTCTACAAGGAAACAGGACAACTGCACCGTATTGAGGGGAGGATGGATGGGGCCATGTATCGCAAGATCTGAAGGAAAAAAAAAACCCTGAAGAATCTGGAGAAGATCTGTATGGAGGACTGGGCCAAAAACCCTGCTGCACTGTGGGCAAACCTGGTCAAGAACTACAGGACACATATGATGTCTGTAACAAAGGTTTCTGTACCAAATATTAAATTATGCTTTTCTGATGTATCAAATACTTATGTCATGCAATAAAATGCAAAATAATTATTTAAAAATCATACAATGTGATTTTCTGGATTTTGTTTTAGATTAAGTGTACCTATGATAAAAATTACACACATCTACATGCTTTGTAAGTAGGAAAACCTGCAAAATCAGCAGTGTATCAAATACTTGTTCTCCCCACTGTATAATCTTCACAGGTGTTTTACTTACACACACACACACACACACACACACACACACACACGACAAAGGATTCTCAACAAAATATTTAAATTGAACATTATACTTATGATTGTGTTCATTTGTCCAATTACATTTGAGACCCTGAAATAAGGGGACTGTGAATATAAATGGTTACAATTCCTAAACCTTTAAAATGATATTTTTGATAAATCCCTTGAATTAAAGCTAAAACACTGTATTTCAATTTCATCTTGGCTGTTTCATTTCAAATCCATTGTGGTGGCGTAGAGACAAAATTATGAAAATTGTTTCCAAATATTTCCAGACCTAACTGTACATAGGCGTACAACAAACCCAGTCCTGTGTTCCATTGGCACATTGTGTTTGCTAATCAAATGGCTAATTGATCAGTAGAAAACCATTAAATTGTGTTAGCACAGAAAACCGTTGTGCTAAATAAAGAAGCAATAAAACTAGCCTTCAAAGAAAAGTTGAGTGTCTGCAGCATCAGAAATTGTTGGTTCGATTACACTGACTCAAACCAGAATAGAAAGAGGAGTGAGAGGCCCTGGTGCACAACTGAGCAAGAGGACAAATATATAAATGTCATGGATGCAAACAAAGTCCTATTGGACCTGAGTGCAGCATTCGACACCACTGATCACAATATTCTATAAGATCGTTTTGAAAACTGGTTTGGTACTCAGCTTGTTTCGATCTTACATTACAGGTCTTGGGGATCATGTATCCGAGGAACATGACACACTACGCTGTGTTGCAGAAAGAAGCTGTCTTGCCCCTTGTATCTATTCATTATACATGAAAAAAATACATTAGGCGTTATCATCAGAGAACATAATGTAGCTATGCTGATGACATGCGTCTATACATTTCTGTAGAGCCAGATGTCATAGATGCATTAAACTCACTCTCTAGGTGCCTGCTATATGCAGCTCTGGAAAAAAGAAAAGTTGAAAAGAAAAGTTGTGAGTTAGGAATAGAAGCGTTCTATTTGCAGTGGTCTCTTAATTTTTTCCAGAGATGTATAATTGGATGGGTGTACATTTCTTAAAACTGAATGAGGACAAAACAGATATTGTCTTACACCCAAAACCTAAAAGGAGAAAATCAGTAAAAGGCTACAAAAACACTTGGTAACCTGACTCCCCTGATCAAACTGGTAGTAACAAACCTGTGTGTAATCATAGACTGACCTACATTTTCAATCCCATCTGCACAAGATGACCTAAACTTCCTATTTTCGCCTTAGAAATATTGCCAAAGTACAGTTGTGCTCATAAGTTTGTACACCCTGGCAGAAATAGTGGCATTGATTTAGAAAATATGACTGTTCGTGCAAAAATAGTCCCAACCATAAGCGCTATGTTTGGAGAGGGGGCAACGAGGCCTACAGTGAACAAAATACCATCCCCACTGTGAAGCATGGTGGTGGCTCAGTTATGTTTCAGTGCTGTGTGAGCTCTAAAAGCACGGGAATCTTGTGAAAATGTATGGCAAGATGAATGCAGCATGTCTTTAGAAAATACTTGCTGACAATTTGCATTCTTCTACATGAAAACTGCACATGGGATGCTCTTAGATTTTTGAGCACAACAATCACCCTAAGCACAAGGCCAAGTTGACACTCCAGTGGTTACAGCAGAAAAAGGCTCTGCAGTGGCCATCAGTCTCCTGACCATCATATCATCGATCCACTCTGGGGAGATCTTAAACATGCGGTTCATGCAAAATGACCATTGACTTTGCATGACCTGGAGGCATTTTGCCAAAACAAATGGGCAGCTATACTACCTGTAAGAATTCGGGGCCTCATAGGCAACTATTACAAAAGACTGCTTGCTGTCACTGATACTTAAGGGGGCAATATACAGTATTAAGAACTAAGGATATGCAGAGTTTTGAACAGGGGTAAGGTCATTTTTTTCTGTGTTGCAATGCCCCATGCTATGAGCCATTCTGTTATGGCCTACAGTTGAATGTGAATCCCATAAGAAATAAAGACATGTGTTTTGCCTGCTCACTCATGTTTTCTTTACAAAGTGTACATACATTACCAATTCTCTAAGGGTATGCTAACCTTTTAGCACAACTGTATGTCTTACTTCTCAAGATATGTCCAGAGATCTCTCAAGACAGGGTGATGGCTGGGTATGTGCGCACGCACACGCACACACACACACACACACACACACACACACACACACACAGACACACACACACACACACACACACCATCTATTTCCTCGACGGGGACCTGTCCATATATGTGCAGGTATGGCCTATAGAACACTCGCCGGAATATCCAGGATGGGCGGGGGTCATAGGAGTATAACAGTGCTTGATTGGCCACCCCATACGCCATGAGCCACACTCCCAGGAAGAAGAGGAAGAAGAAGATATCCTTCATCTATAACAGAGTATGGATATAACATGTTATGTAAAGACATAACACTATCATCTGACAGTTGACATTAGAGTACCCATTCTCTCAGACAACACAGAAAATGAATACCCTAAGAAGCGATTTTCAAAGGAAAATGAATAGCTGGCATTATGGCCCTAAATTGAAAAACGTCAAAGATTTTCTACCTTGCCTAACAACAGCCGTCTAGATTAACAAATTCCACTGGAAATCTTTTTACTGAAAATCTTTTTAAAAAAATTTGACAAATGAGTTTTTTTCTACATATGGATAAATTCGGTAAAATTATGTAATATGTTTAGACTGCAGTCCGTTACATACTTTAAAATTTATTAAAATGTATTAAACGGATTGTTTTTTTCATCAGTCTACACAAAATAACCTGTGATGGAGCAAAAAATGTAAATCAAAACATAAAGCAATGATATGCAAAATGTTGAAAATGACATGTTGACACTGAGACCTTGTTTCTTGAAAAATACATGCCTTCTTTGAATTTGATGCCAGCAACACGTTTAAAAATGTTGGGAAATAGGCAACAAAAGACTGGAAAAGTCATGAAATTCAAAAAACTAAACATGGTAGAAAAATCACAAAACCGATTGGGTAAATTGGCAGCAGTTCAGTAACATGATTGGATATAAAAAGATTCTCTCAAAGTAAAGATGAGGGGGGTTCACCACTCTGTGAAAGACAGCACAGGTAAAATAGTGCAACAATTAGAGAAAAACAACTTAAGTTTCCAGCGTAAATTTTCAAAGAGTTTGGGGATCTCATTCTCTATGGTATTTAAGATCATTAAAAGATACAGAGAATCCATAGAAATCTCTGTACGCAAGGCCAAAAACCAGTATTTCATGGCTGTGATCTTCAGGCCCTCAGGAGGCCCTGCATTAAAAATACACTGCGTGCACAATTATTAGGCAAGTGAGTATTCTGATTATAACATTATTTCGATGCACATTTTCCAACTCTAAACCATATAAACTTGAATGCTCATTGGATTGAATCATTTTCAGGTAAAATGTATTGGTGTAATGAGCGAGCGTGTGGCAACAGTGAATACACCTAATATCAAAGTGTGCATAATTATTAGGCGGTTTCATGACCTCAGGTTAATTTGGCCAAAAAAGAACTGACACGGAAGTGTAAAATTGTAAAATGTTTTTCAGACGGATGCAAGGCTCTTGAAATAGCTAAATTATTGAGGCGTGACCACTGGACAGTCAATAGCCTGATAGCCTGTAAGGTATCAAGCGACGCCATGTTGAACGCCGTCTACCGTCAGTCTTCCACTGGTCTCCCTCCCTCCCTCTCAGCCCCCCATCTTTCTTCCACGAATTTACTGGGAAGGCGCCCTCGGGGCTCTCCATCGACGTAGCTCCACAAGTGATGGCCAGGCAGGCTTTCCGGCACCTCATTGACCATCCCATAGCCTTCTGCATGCTCCATGTGTTGGAAGGTTCACGCTTTTGGAGCCATGGAAGGCCCAGGATGACGTGGTGTATGGAGGACGACAGCACAAGCAGTTGCAGACTCTCACGATGGCAGCCTTTGATGGTGAACGTGATAGGGCGAGTCACGTGGGTAATCAAACCGGACACCACAGGAGGACCACCCAGTGCTTGTATGGGCATCGAGGATCCCAAACTATTAGCAGTTTTACCTTGAGGAAAGATATTCTTAAATTGTTGCACAATTTGCCCGCGCAGTCTTTCACAGAGTTGTGAACCACTCCCCACCTTCACTTCTGAAAGACTTGTATGATCCTCTCAAGCACCTGGTTCATTTAATGTGCACATTTCATGTTACCTTTCCATTCGAAAACATTTGTCATTATTGAACACAACCCAGCTGTAGCCATGTCATATTTTTACTAAGTCTCACCATCTTGCCGACGATAATGATCTTTGGCCCCAGTTGTTTGTGAATGGCAAAGATGTGGATAAGACGAAGGGTGAAAACCATGTAATCAATACATAGCACCGCTCTGCCACTCTCATACGACTCCTGGAACATCCTGACAAACAGAACACAAACAAATAATGAACATTTGTTCCACGTATTAGGCCAGCATGTAATGTTGCGGTTTTCATGATAATTTCAAAACAGCACTGTCACACAGACATACAAAATTCCAAATACATCTCGGTGCTCCAGAAGATTACTTTTTTGTTACAATAGCCGCACTCATAAAAAAGTGTGATTTATGAAACTCTCAAATGCACACAGGAGCAGATCACTGTCAATAAATACCAATTAGGGATCATTTAGCAGAGAAACCATTGTTTCTCACATCATTTTACTGACCAAACATTTTTGTGACTTGTTTGTGTTAAAAGAAATTGAGAAAGACAGTGATTTTTACAAATACATTTTTCATTTCAACAACTACTTTGTTATAAAACGGCAGGCAGCAGTATTCTACAATAGGCAGGACTCATCAACAGTCTTCCAGCTCAGAGTATGTACAACAACTCTGTCACATGCGCTGACAGAAAAAGATGCAACAGAAATAATTCAAGAATACAAGTTTAGGATAGATAATGGATGCGGTATTAAAATTACTCTAATTACATGAACTTTATAACAAACGATTTAGCTATTAATAATTTGTCTTTTAGAAATGATGTCATGTTTTCCAGCCTCAGTTGCTAATCCATGCTCAGTCGCTAAGTTCATCTACAGTTTACTTTCGTAAAATGATTTGCTAATATAGGCAAATACAGTCGTGTAAAGTGTTTGCCCCCTACCTGATTTCTTGTTTGTTTGCATGTTTGTCACACGTAAATGTTTCAGATCATCAAACAAATCCAGATATTAGCCAAAGATTTCACAAGTAAACACAAAATGCAGTTTTGAAATGAAGGTTGTTGTTATTAAGGAGGAATAATTGTTGCAGAATTGTTGTAATTCAGTAACATTGGAGGGTTTTTGCGCATGAACTGCCTTTTTAAGGTCATGCCACAGCATCTCAATGGGATTCAGGTCAGGACTTTGACTAGGCCACTCCAAAGTCGTAATTTAGTTTTTCTTCAGCCATTCAGAGATGGACTTGCTGGTGTGTTTTGGATCCTTGTCCTGCTGTAGAATCCAAGTTCGCTTCAGCTTCAGGTCACAAACAACAGATGGCCGGACATTCTCCTTCAGGATTCTTTGGTAGACAGCAGAATTCATGGTTCTATTCACCACAGCAAGTCTTCCAAATCCTGAAGCAGCAAAACAGTACCAGGCCACCACATTAACACCACCATATTTTACTGTTGGTATGATGTTCTTTTTCTGAAATGCTGTGTTACTTTTATGCCAGACGTAATGGGACACACACCTTCCAAAGAGTTCCACTTTTGTCTCATCAGCCCACAGACTATTTTCCCAAAGGTCTTAGGGATCATCAAGATGTTTTCTGGCAAAAATGAGACAAGCCTTAACGATCTTAATGCTCAGCAGTTGTTTTTGTCTTTGAACTTGCCCAGTCTCTTTCTTATGGTGGAGTCATGAACACTGACATTAACTGAGGCAAGTGATGCCTGCAGCTCTTGATGTTATTGTGGGGTCTTTTGTGACCTCTTGGACGAGTTGTAGCTGCACTCTTGGGTTAATTTTGGTCAACCGGCCACTACAGGGAAGGTTCATCACTGTTCCATGTTTTTGGCATTTGTGGACAATCACTCTCACTGTGGATCGCTGGAGTCTCAAAGCTTTAGAAATGGCTTTATAACCTTTTCCAGACTGATTGATCTCAATTACTTTGTTTCTCATATGTTCCTGAATTTCTTTGGATCTCGGCATGATATCTAGCTTTTGAGGATCATTTGGTTTATTTAACTTTGTCAGGCAGGTCCTATTTAAGTGATTCCTTGATTGAGAACAGGTGTGGCAGTAATCAGGCCTGGGTGTGGCTAGGAATTGAACTTAGGTGTGATAAACCACAGTTGAGTTGTGTTTTAACGGGGGGCAAAAAACCTTCACACAGGACCATGTGTGTTTGGATTTTGTTTTCCCTTACAAAGAACAACCTTCATTTCAAAACTGCATTTTGTGTTTACTTGTGTTATCTTTGAGTAATTTTCAAATTTGTTTGATGATCTGAAACATTTATTGATTTAAGGTCAGGTGGATGACTTGGCCAGTCTAAAACCTTCCACTTTTTTCCCCGATGAAGTCCTTAGATTTGTTGGCAGTGTGCTTTGGGTCATTTTCCTGCTGCAAGATAAACTTCCTCCCGATTAGTTTCAAAGCATTTCTCTGTAAATTGGCAGACAAAATGTTTCTGTACACTTTTAATTAATTCTGCTACCATCATCAGTTACATCATTATTATATATTAATGAGCCTGTTCAACAAGCAGCCATGCACGCCCAAGCCATGACATTATCTCCACCATGCGTCACAGATGAGCTCGTATGCATAAGCAGTTCCTTTCTTTCTCCACACTTTGGCCTTTCCATCACTTTGGTATAGATTAATCTTGGTCTCATCAGTCCATTAGATTGTTCCAGAACTTTTGCGGCTCATCTCTGTACTTCTTTGCAAATTTCTATCTGGCCTTCTGATTCTTACTGCTGATGAGTGGTTTGCATCTAGTGGTGTGGCCTCTATATTTCGGTTCGCTGAGTCTTCTTGGAACAGTGGATTGTGATACCTTCACCCCTGCACTGTGGAGGTCGTTACCGTTGTCGCTTCCTGATATTTACAGGGGGTTTCACACAATATTTCTGTCATCAACTATTGATGTTTTCCTTGGCCAACCTGTTCGACGTCTGTGGCTCAGTACACCAGTAGTTTTTCTTTTCAGGACATTCCAAATTGTTGTGCTTGCTATACCTAATGTTTGTTCAATGGCTCCCATAGACAGCTCTCTGGTCTTCATGTTGGTTTATCCTCTTTAACAAGAAATGCAGACTTTATAGATATAACCATGGATGGAAACTTAGACTACTCATGCAGAGCTATTTAATTTTTTAACAATCAACCTAAAAGGCAACACCTGTGCAGCAAGTAACATCTGTCAGTCACATACAAAGGGTGGTATGTCCTGAGTTGTTTAACACATCTTGATGTGAATACCAGGAAGTGAAAGCTGAAATTCTGAACTCTTGTCTCATACTCATCTTTTGACCCTCCCAAATGTCTTCAGTGAACAACAAAATAAAGGGATTTGCCTTATCATTCCAATACTTTTGGAGGGGACTGTATGTTCAAGCCTCAGTAGATAATCCATTCTCAGTATTTAAGTCATTTCTCTGTTTTCATTTGTTTCTACTACCAAAGTCAACATATTTCTACTGTAGGAATAAGGAGGATATATTCTAAATAAACAAAATCTGGTTTTATTGTTGCCACCTGAAGTAGTTTTTTGATCATCAAAATTTAACAATTTAAGATAAATAGATCAATCATTGATGATAATACACATACAGTATAAACTTTGAAAATGATTCTCTACTGACCCCATCATTATCTTTCATCAAACAAATGGTGAATTCATGAATATGCTCTGCGTTTGGGGAGACTGATGTTCAGTTATTCTATTCAGTTATATTGCTCAGACAATTAGGCTACATTTATTACATTCTGAAAAATTATTGTTTGATTGTTTGGTGCTTAAGTTGTTGGACTGCTCTAATAGTGTCAGACCTTTAAAGTATCCATATTTATCTGATGCATACAATGTTGTTATATTACCAACTGTGGGACATGTCCTGGAAGCTATTGCAATGTAACATGCAAGTAACTTCAATTTGGCCTAACAGTGGCAGCATAATAGCTATAACACAATATCTTGTCACTCAGTGAGATTGCATTTGATACACATCATCAGGGTTGTGATCCTGCTTTGTGTGAATGACCTGTCAATTTGGCCACATGGTGACAGTATGAGAGAGGAAAAACCTTAGATGTTGTTCTGCTTGCAACTATGGATAAAAGTTGAATAATTGTCAATCTGGCTAGTAGCAGCTTCAATGCTGAAACACGTTAAATGTGGCTTGCAGCTTTAATTTTTCTTGTGGCTCTTAGGGATATTTTGGAAAGCATCCACTACTTGGCCAAGTTGCTGTCTTGTTAAATCCTCTCCACACGTAAATAATTTGCCTCAAAACGGACAGATGGAGCTCATCTTTTTGAATTGGCTGTGGAGCCTTCCTGAGTTTGACATGCGTTGACTAGCCGCTTTCTGATGTTCTCTGAGATCTCAATTCACTCTCAGATAGGTGTGATTTACCTTTACCTCGGTAAAACCAAACCGACCAGGTTTCTTGTCTCTATCAGCCAACCACTCTTCTACACACCCATCCTTTAATTCCTTTCATTTGGTACCCAGTTATTCACCAACCTGGCCCTTCTTACCCAACTGATTTAATCAATGCGACCTGGGGCTTGCTTATTTTTGCACTTGAACTAAATCCATTTTAATTATGTTTTGAAACATCCTGTGATTTCCTCTAAACCAACATATTGAATTAACTACAGACCTGGAAAATCAGATAAAAACTACAGACCAGCAAAGATAACTACATATCTGTTATGTTTTTGATTAAATAAAGAATTAAGGGTGAACACAAAAAACATCTATAATTGCACAATAGGTTTACATACTTTTAAGCAGCACTTGTGCACATGGTCATGTCTGTGCAGAAATTTACCAAAATGCTCAAGCATATGGAGAAATCTCACACTTTACAAAATAATTGCATCAATGGTTTACCCACAGATTTGTAAGTATGCACACAGGAGATAAATGGGACCTAATGTGTGTTTGTTTGGAAGACAGCACTGCCTACCTGCAGCTGAGTCCTATGATGAAGAGTACGATGGCAATTAGGTCACACTTGTTCCAAACGTCCTGGATATACTTCCTCATCCTCTGACGCAATGTCATGCTGCCCAATAAGAAAGTCTGAAAACCAATAAGACATTAATATTGCAATCACTGTCACTTCCAGTCAGAGTATACATTGCTTAGTGCGAGTCCACCCGGGTGTGGGTTGCTAGATAATTGCAAATATCTATAAAGAGTAAGGGACATTTCTATAACATACATTTTAAAGTAAAAACTAATCTGAATGTTTTACTCAGGAAATGTGAATTTGTCTTGCCCTTAGCCTAATCAAGGGGTGACCAATCATTCACCAAATATATGTATCTTCACTATGGTTAGTGTTAGTGTGTAGGTTTTGTGTGTGGACACTTGGATTTAATACATTTACAACAAAACTAATTGTAAGCAGATTAACATGTAACTGTTTAGTCATACAGTTGTGCTCATTATTGTGCATAATCTGTCAGAAAATTTGAAATGTTTGCATTGATTTTGAAAAAATGACTGATCATGCAAAAAAACCTCATTTATTTAAGGATAGTGATCATATGAAGCCACTTATCACAAAGTTGTTTGGCTCTTTTATAAATCATAATGATAACAGAAATCACCAAAATGGCCATGATCAAAAGTTTACATACCCTTGAATGTTTTGCTTTGTTACAGACAGGTAAAAATGGCAATTAAAGGTGACTTTCCCACACCTGTGGCTTTTTAAATTGTAATTAGTGTCTGTGTACAAATAGTCACTGAGTTTGTTAGCTCTCATGTGGATGCCCTGAGCAGGCTATTTACTGAGCCATGGGGAGCAGAAAAGAACTGTCAAAAGACCTGTGTAACAAGGTCATGGAACGTTATAAAGCCTTGTAAATCAAAAGCCTTGCAAATGCCAGTCAGTACTGTTCAATCACTCATTAAGAAGTGGAAAACTCAGGGATCTCTTGATACCAAACCAAGGTCAGGTACACCCAAGAAAGATTTCAGCCCAAAACTGCCAGAAGAATTGTTCGGGATACAAAGAAAAACCCAAAGGCAACCTCAAGAGAAATACATGCTGCTCTGGAAAAAGACGGTACGGTGGTTTCAAGAAACACAATACAACGATACTTGAGCAAAAATGAGCAGCATGGTCGAGTTGCCAAAAAGATGCCTTTACTCCTCCAATGCTACAAAAAAGCCTGGTTACAATATGCCACAACAACACCTTGACATGCCTCAGACATAGTAAGTTGGAGTGACTAGACCAAAACAGGAGCTTTATGGTCACAACCATAAGCGCTATGTTTGGAGGATGACAACAAGGCCTACAGTGAAAAGAATGCCAACCCCACTGTGAAGCATGGTGGTTGCTCATTGAAGTTTTGGTGTGGGAGTGAGCTTTAAAGGCACGGGAATCTTGTGAATATATATGGCAAGATGAATGCAGCATGTTTGCAGAAAATACTGGCAGACAATTTGCATTCTTCTGCAGGAAAGCTGTGTATGGGACGCTCTTGGAATTTTAAACATGACAATGACCCTAAGCAAGCCAGTGGTTACAGCAGAAAAAGGGTGAAGGTTTTGGAATGGCCATCACAGTCTCCTGACCTTAATATCATTGAGCCACTCTGGGAAGATCTCAAATGTGCGGTTCATGTAAGGCAACCAAATACTTTTCTGCACCTGGAGGCATTTTGCCAAGACGAATGGGCAGCAGCACCATCTCCAAGAATTCGGGCCTCATGGGCAACATTACAAAAGACCACATGCTGTCATTGATGCTAAAGCAATAGAAAGTATTAAAAACTAAAGGTATGCATATTTTTGTACAGGGGTCAGTTCATTTTTTTTTCATTGTTGCAATGTTTTGTTTTCTGATTGTGCCATTCTGTTATAACCTACAGTTGAATATTAATACCATAAGAAACGAAATATGTGTTTTGCCGGCTCACTCATGTTTTCTTCTACAAATGGAACATATTTTACCAATTCTCCAAGGGTTTGCAAATTTTGAGCACAACTGTATAAGTACAAAAACAATAGTGAACAGCGAATTATCCCCAGTGTTGGTCCTTGATTAACTAAAGGTGTATAAATAATTGGACCCAGGACCAGGATTGAGAAATACAGCTCTATAGTGATTTTTAATATCCCACCTTTCGGCTCTCCTCGCAGACAATTGTGAATACCCAGAAGTATAGCATATACTCTGTGAAGGCAGGTCCAAGTGGAGGTGGTGGCTTAAAATCAACCAATAGCACATAGGCGAACAGCAGGAGGAACATGAAGTACATAAGAACATTGCCTAAAAAGGATGTGACGGGGGCAAACCAGAATTGACGCCATCGAGACAGGATGAAAGGCCGTTTAGGTAGTGTGTTGCGTGTGCCTGAAGAAGCAGAAAACAACTTACATGTAAATGATGGAGCTTTTTCATTAATATTATGTACCATTTCATATATACTTGCAGAACCAGTCAAAAGTTTGGACACACCTTTCATTCAAGAGTATTTGTTCATATTCCACATAGTATAATTGTAGTAAATACATTAAAACTATGATAATAACACATGGAACATAAAATACATTTATATTTTTGATTCTACAGTAGCCAGAATTCTAAATAAAATCATTGCTAATGTCAAAAGCAACCCACAACAACACACCTCCTGACATGCTTCACGGTGGAAACCACACAAGCAGAGATCATCCGTACAGCCACTCTGCAGCTCACAAAGATATGGCGGTTGGAACCCAAAATCTCAAATTTGGACAGATTTCCATCAGTCTAATATTCATTTATTGTGTTTGTTGGCCCAGACAAGCCTCTTCTAATTATTGGTGTCCTTCAGTAGTGGTTACTTTGTAGTAATTCAACCATAAAGGCCTGATTCACAGTCACCTACAAACATTAAATGTTGAGATGTGTCTGTTTCTTGAACTCTGTGAAGCTGCAATCTGAGGTGCACTTAATAGCCAATTACTGAGGCTGGTAACTCTAATGACTTTTACCTCTGCAACATAAGTAACTCTGGGCCTACAGTACTCTGGGGCTTCCTTTCCTTTGGCGATCCTCATTGAGAACAAGTTTCATTACAGTGCTTGGAGGTTTCTGACCCTCATGTCTTAAAATAATGATGTCCTGTCATTTCTCTTTGCTTTATTTGAACTGTTGTTGCCCTATTATGGACCATACAGACATAATGATGGTCTTCTGTATACCAAACAACACAACTGATTGGCTCGAATGCCAAGGAAGAGTGTTTGGAAATAAATTCCACAATTAAACATTGACAACAGTTTACAAGGGACACATGTTGACTGAAATACAGTATATTCCAGGTGACTATCTCCTGAAGCTGGTTGAGAGAATGCAAGGCTGGGCAAAAGCTGTCATCAAGGCAAAGGGTGGAGTCTACCATTTTTATTTATCCTTTATTTAACCAGGTTCTCCAATTGAGAACAGATTCTCATTTACAATGGCGACCTGGCCAGGTCAAAGAGCAGATGTGCCAGACAACATGCATTGACACATAGAGTACACAATGTACAAAATATTAAATGAGTTTGAATGAAATACAAATGCAGTACTGAGTCTATATACAGATAGTGCAAAATGATAAGGCAATACCAAGAGTACAAATGTGCTGGAAAGTCTAGCTAAAATTGTAAAGTGCAGTAGAGGGCATTATACAGTTTGTGCAAAACGGGGAGTATTTTGCGAGGTAGAACGGGTAATGCGCAAAGGTGGAGTGGAAAAGACAATAAAAAGCATAACCCTACGGCATACCTATGTAAATGGTATAGTGCAAAGAAGCATAGTAAGAGACAATTGCGCAGATAAGTGTTCATATCGGCCATGGGGCATGACAGAAATATTAAGGGCAGTTAAAGTGGGGCAAAAAAGTATTTAGTCAGCCACCAATTGTGCAAGTTCCCCCACTTCAATTATGAGAGACAAAATGAGGAAAAAAAAATCCAGAGAATCACATTGTAGGATTTTTTTATGAATTTATTGGTAAATTCCTCTGTAAAATAAGTATTTGGTCAACTACAAACAGGCAAGATGTCTGGCTCTCACAGACCTGTAACTTCTTCTTTAAGAGGCTCCCCTGTCCTCCACTCGTTACCTGTATTAATGGCACATGTTTGAACTTGTTATACGTATAAAAGACACCTGTCCACAACCTCAAACAGTCACACTCCAAACTCCACTATTGCCAAGACCAAAGAGCTGACAATGGACACCAGAAACAAAATTGTAGACCTGCACCAGGCTGGGAAGACTGAATCTGCAATAGGTAAGCAGGCTGGTGTGAAGAAATCAACTGTGGGAGCAATTATAAGAAAATGGAACACATACAAGACCACTGATAATCTCCCTCGATCCGGGGCTCCACGCAAGATCTCACCCCGTGGGGTCAAAATGATCACAAGAACGGCAAGTAAAAATCCCAGAACCACACGGGGAGACCTAGTGAATGACCTGCAGAGAGCTGGGACCAAAGTAACAAAGGCTACCATCAGTAAAACTCTAAACTGCCAGGGACTCAAATCCTGCAGTGCCAGGCGTGTCTCCTTGCTAAAGCCAGTACATGTCCAGGCCCGTCTGAGGTTTGCTAGAGAGCATTTCGATGATCCAGAAGAGGATTGGGATTGTCATATGGTCAGATGAAACCAAAATAGAACGTTTTGGTAAAAACAACTCGTTGTGTTTAGAGGAGAAAGAATCCAATACCTACAATGAAGCATGGGGGTGGAAACATCATCCTTTGGGGCTGTTTTTCTGGAAAGGGACCAGGACGACTGATCCGTGTAAAGGAAAGAATGAATGGGGCCATGTATCGTGAGATTTTGAGTGAAAACCTCCTTCCATCAGCAAGGGCATTGAAAATTAAACGTGGCTGGGTCTTTCAGCATGACAATGATCCCAAACACACTGCCCGGGCAACGAAGGAGTGGCTTCGTAAGAAGCATTTCAAAGTCCTGGAGTGGCCTAGCCAGTTACCAGATCTCAACCCCATAGAAAATCTTTGGAGGGAGTTGAAAGTCCGTGTTGCCCAGCGACAGCCCCAAAACATCACTGCTCTAGAGGAGATCTGCATGGAGGAATGGGCCAAATTATCAGCAACAGTGTGTGAAAACCTTGTGAAGACTTACAGAAAATGTTTGACCTCTTTCATTGCCAACAAAGGGTATATAACAAAGTATTGAGATTAACTTTTGTTATTGACCAAATACCTATTTTCCACCAAAATATACCAATCAATTCATAAAAAATCCTACAATGTGATTTTCTGATATTTTTTTTCAAATTTTGTCTCTCATAGTTGAAGTGTGCCTCTGATGAAAATTACAGGCCACTCATCTTTTTAAGTGGGAGAACTTGCACAATTGGTGGCTGACAAAATACTTTTTTGCCCCACTGTATGTGCAGGATCAATGTGGGCATGATGGAGGACAGCTTACACGTACACTGAATGGTCTGTAGCTCAGACAGACCTTTTAAAGGCAGTGAGGGGAATGAGGTTCTCCTGTTTATTTTTTTTATTTGTTCCAGTCAATGGCAGCTGAGAACTGGAAGGAGTGGCGGCTGAAGGTGGTGAGGGCTTTTGGGATGACCAGAGAGATGCATCTGCTTGAGCACAGGCAGCGGGTTGGTAGAGCTAAGGTGACCAGTGAACTTAGGTACAGAGGGGCTTTGCCTAGCAAGCACTTGTACAT
This sequence comes from Esox niger, assembly GCA_016801105.1. Taxonomy (NCBI): domain Eukaryota; kingdom Metazoa; phylum Chordata; class Actinopteri; order Esociformes; family Esocidae; genus Esox; species Esox niger. The sequence continues at coordinate 12,467 of JACXGJ010007532.1, read as the reverse complement.
GAATTGGTACTAGTAAGATAGGTGCCGGATGTGTAATTAGGGCCAGCAAACGAATGCGTAGGGGTTGCAGTGGTGGTTATTATTAGGCTCCGGTAGCAAAACAGATGGCACTGTGGTAGACCACATCCAGCTTTTTCAGGAGAGAGTGTGAGGCAGTTCTATATATGACATCACTGAAGTTTAAGATTGGTACGATGGTCATTTTCACCAAGACAGGCTTGGCAGCCTATCAACAACTTGTGTCTCCAATCAACGATTTGTTTCAATACCTTAGTGCAGTAGGCAACAGACCGGAGGTGCTCTGATTTGCCATTTGTTTTTACAGTGTCACAGAATTTTTTTAATTAGTGCTACAGGATGCACATTTCTGTTTGAAATAGCTAGCCTTTGATTCTCTGACTGCCTGTGTGTACCGGTTCCTGACTTCCCTACAAATCTCTGGGATTGTTAGATGTTAGTGTGGTACGCCAAAGGATGTTTTTGTGCTGGCTGATGTCAGTCAGGTCTGGAGTGAACCATGGGCTTTATCTGTTCTTATTTCTAAACCTTTTAAATGGGGTGTGTTTATTTAGGGAGTGAGGAACTTGTTTGTGAAGAGCCAGGCGTCTTCTACCAACGGGATAAGGTCGATGCACTCCCAGTTAACCAGGGCCAGGTCTTATAGAAATGCTTGTTCACAGAACTGTTTTAAACAGCATCTAATACTGATGAGAGGTGGTTGTTTGTGGACCCATTATGGTCACAAGCAATCAGGCAGTGGTCGCTAAGATCCTGGTTGTAGACAGTGGAGGTGTATTTAGAGGGCAAGTTAGTCAGGATGATATCAATGAAGGTGCCCTTGTTTATGGATTTGCGGTTGAACATAGTGGGTTCATTGATAATTGGTGTTAGGTTTAGGGAATTAAGCCTTGAATAAAGGAAGGCCAGGGTTTTAAGTATATCCCAATTCATGTCTCCTAGAAGCAAGAATTCTGACGATAGATGGGGGGCAATCAATTCGCATATGCTGTCCAGGGCATTGCATGGTGCTGAGGGGGGTCTGTAACAAGCGGCCACAGTAAGAGTCGCCTGGAGATGGATTTTTAACAATAGAATCTCGAACTGTATGGTAGAATCTCAAAATGCCCTTGTCTAAATCATTCCTGAGCCAGGATTTAGACCTGGCTAGGATATTGGGGTTTGCTGAGTGTCCAGGGTTTAGCTCTATGTCTCCTGAGGAGCATAATACTGCTAAAGGCATTGGGAACTGGCCCTTTAGATAGGTTGATGGAGTGAGTGTAATTCTGTGTGTAGGGAAATAGATTCAGGGCAGTATGGTCAGATGGGAATATGGTTAGATGAGTGCTCGAAGAAGGTGAGCCTAAGTATAGGGTAATAGTGAAGGAGGTTGCATTTCTGGATACATTTGTTGAATCAGAGAAGGTCTCTGACACAATAGGCAGGGCACAAATGTGAAATCTGTGTAAAGATGATGTGAACAGGGGAGTCTACAAGGAAGTGCAACAGAAAAGGCTAATAAGCAGGAGTAAAATAGCCATTATGATAAGTTACAGAAGCAGCAAAAGTGACAGGTAATGGATAGGATAGGCAAATGTAAACAGAAATAAAATATAAAATCTGAGTTTGAGGCTCAGGCCAGGCTGAAACAAGCAGGTACCATGTTGAAGAAATTATGTCCGCCAAGCAGTTGGATTGGCAAGGCACTACAGTGATCTGACCGTCCGACCTAGACTGAGTGGTCAGATAAAGTAAGTTCCGGTAGAACTGCAGGCAGGCTATGTAAGCTAGTCTATCTTGAGGCTTACGGTGGTTGCTATACCACGGTAGAGTTACATCGGAAAGAGATACTTGAATGCAACTAGCTCATTGTAAAGAGTTCCAGGCTTGTGGTAGTAAGTAGTAGTCCAATCAAGAAGGCAAAAGTACAGAGAAGAAACCCTTATTTGCAGATAGATAATGCACTATGTGAAACTAGCCAGAGATATCTGGATGATATGCTGGTGCGGGGCCTAGGAAGAATGTTGGTAACCATTAACATTAGCTGGTTAGCTATCTGTCTGTGGGTGGATCCGGGGTATATGTAGATTGCAAAATACAGCTACAGTAGTTAGCTGTGATGCTCCAGTATCATGGTGGAAACAATGAGTAAATCCGGTGGAGCAGTAAGGAAGATTCGGTGTTCACTGGGTTAGTGGTGCACTGTGCTGCTATCCGGCTGGAGCAGGCCTGGGGACGATGGAGGCTAGCATGGCTAGTAGTATGCTAGCTGACTGCCGAGGGATCCAAGAAAGTGTAGCAGAAATAGCGGGTCTGTTTCGCAGTGGGTTCTTCATAGATACAGCGGGTAAGAAGCAGGAAAGAATGTGAAGTCAGTAGAGAAGTTGCTGGTTAAAAAGTACAGGTAGAAATGTTTACGGACAAGGACTAAAACAAAAACGTAGACTAAAATCACTGAACACGACAGAAAACACATCTGCACATTACACCATCTTGGTCGCCAATGTTGCTACATGATTCCGTAAGTGTTCTTTCATCCTTTTGATGTCTTCACAGTTATTCTACTATGTGGAAAATAATCTTAATAACTAAAGATCAATTTTTTTCATCTAAAAAAATACCTTGATTGAGTAGGTGTGTCCAGGGAATGTTTCGTTTTACTTACCTTTAAGTGGGTATCTGGGATAATTAGGACCCTGTGTATCATGTACACTGTAATGGAAAAAAATAGATAACTCTGAAACAAGTTCTTAGGGTAGATGTCCATTCACATATTATCAATATACAGGTGTTGGACAAAATAACTTAGAAAACGACTGTTACTTTGAACTAACTATATCACTATTACAAACACAGCTGCAGATTTCACATTAGTTGACTGACAATTAGCAGTACATCTATGAAAGAGGTTGGACAATTAGTACTTTGATATTTGAGTTTTCAAGGTAACATGAGGCAAGTTACAGTTCCAAACAGTCACAAAAACTGCCCAATTATTTAACACGTCAAAGGGAACAGACGAAAAAAATCAGGACAGCATATGCCGAACATCGACAAATTGCATCAGCAATGACTGGTTGCTTGTTGAAGCTGACCAATCAGGATAGTTGGACTGAGAGAAGAGTTGCTCAATGCCTCAAAAACACAACCTTGAAAATTACCTCAAAATTTATTCAGAACCTCTGTGACCCTGTCTCAACAAAAACTGTACATTCAGTCAGGTCAACTTTTGAGAAAGCCAAAGGAAGCCTTCAACCCACAAAAACAATTGGGGATTTATAATGGCACAGTATGGGCATTAACCTTGTGGGAGACATTGTGTCTAATGATTAATCTGAACGGCCATATAACGGACAAAGAACATGAGGCCGTTTCACAGGATGAGTTGCACCCTATGCTGCAAGCACAGTTCTCTCATGATATTGTAATACTCCTTATTAGGTCAATTAAATTAATATATTGTTAGGTGTTTCTATTTAGGGATGCAACGATACCGATACCATTATCAGGCCGATACTGGGCTCATGTACTTATGCTCGTCCTATTAGAAATATGCCGATGCCGCACACAGATACTACGTCATGGAAACATTAAGCGAAACTCAATTGTTTTGTCGCCTCTGGAGGCATAAGTATTGAATATAGAATTCAGACTGGTAGTGCGGAAAGATGGAGATGTCAGTAATGACACAACGTGAGCTTAGTATAATAAGGTTCCATCTGCGTTCAATATGATTCTGAGATATTGAGCATGAAAGATTTAATATCCCTGTTAGCAAAGGTTGTACATGGTATGTGTCACCACTCCATCTGAAGCTCCCCCAGCTGGTGCGCCGAGGCTCCTGCAGTCGGCGTCACCGACTTTCTGAAACCACTGCCCTCTATGCATCATTACCGGACGCACCTGTTCCTTGTTTAGTCTTTAGAGTAGGGGTATATATGTCTGTTGATTAGGTTGGGGTTTTGTTGGTTATTGCGCTGTATCAACAAGCCTTTATATTTTAAAGAAATATTCAGCATAAATATAAAATATATTGCAAACCACTTTCCTGCGCTTGACTCCACCCTTTGCACAGCGCCGTGACAGTATGTTTATTTTTTAAAGCTTAACAAGGCCATCCCCCTTGTTGTACATGGGGTAAGTCATATAAAAAACCTGGGACAATTGGAAATTATCTTTTTTGGAATTGTTCAAATTAAGATGGAACCTCATTATTCTGAGAGCTCTGATCCTGTTCGGAATTATAAGGTTCCATCTCACCATCACTGTATAACACCTTTAGTTTCAAAGGACAAACATAACCATATTGCAAAACATTGTTCCAACACATACACTACATGTGAAAAATGTATACATTATTAAGATTTAGAAATAACGCATTATATTTGAATCATTAGAACCCTTATATTCAACATGTCAATTCCTATGCAGTTAGACAATGCCATCACCTTACACATTATTAAGCATGTCTTCATTTTTTTACTCTACACAAAACTATCCTTTTTATTACTTTTCATTTTAGCAGGTGTGTGCTTTAACATTGACCTGAGTTCACAATTCTTGGCCTAGTTATTTTTTTTATATCTTTGCCCGTGGCAAGAAGATTTACATTTGAGTCCCTGATGTCCACATATACAGGAGGCTTCCCATGGCACTTAGTATACTGTATGTGCGGACACTGACCAAACACAATCTGGGCCACAGCAGCAAAAGGTACTTGCTGGTATTGATCATTTTTGTAACAGGACTAAATGTCTTGGAAGTATGTGTGGGTCATTTGAATTACAGAAAAAAATCAAGTTTCTCCAGCCACTGCCTCTACTGTTAGGAATAAAAAACAATACCCAAACACTCAACACAGCTGACCTTCACAATATTATTCTAATAAAAGCTTGTACTGTTTGTGTTCTGTAATTGTGATATATTGTTTTTGTGTAACCACACAAAATATTATTATTTAAGGTACTGCCTGAACATTCACACCACCCCCTTCTCTCTGTCTTTTTTACTCTCTTTCTCATTACTGGTCTCTTAGGTTTTAACTCACCTGCTGCATGTGTCCATGCTTCATTATCAATATCTGAGCCTTCTCTGTTATCAATTTTATAGACAATTTCTACAAACAGATAGCTACTATAGCAAGTCTACTAAGTGCTTTTAATAGCTGGCCGTTATGGATACATGTCCATGACTGCACACCTGAACACATTAAAGCTCTACATGTTAGCTAGTTAACTAGCTAGTGAGCTGATAATATCATTACCAAGTTACTAAACCAGCCCAGCTGCACAAATAGTTGCTAGGTGGATAGTTAAGGAGATTAAAAGTTTACTTAGCTAGCTAATGTTAACTTGCCACTTTGAAACTTAATGGGCAGATAGTAGGCTAGCTATTTTCACCGTAGACAGCTGAATTATGTACATTTGCTAGGAGGTTAGAACCAGGTAACTAACGGAGGTTAGCTTGCAAGCTAGTGGTTTAGCTATTTACTTTAGCTATCAACTTTGCATACTATTAACAAACCGCAATATAGCTAACTAATATGCTTCACCGTACGCTTCACTACTGCTATCTCTTTTAAAATGTTAGGTTTCTAATAGTATTGTGAAATTTGTGAACGATAACATGAAAACTAGCTAACACACTAACTAGCACAGCTAAACACACACACATAGTTAAAAGATGGATTTTGATTGGTCCTCCTGTATTCATTGGCGCTTTTGATTAGATCACAAATATAACCTTTTAACTCCAATGAGCTATGCCTTTTTGGAGATAGAACTTTTTGTTTTGTGAATCATACACACAAACATGTTTTCAGAAAAATAACACCACATAAAGATGAATCCAATATATGTAAATAACTTTTGACCAAACTGTCAAATGTAACCTTATAATTCCTAAGCTTACGACAAGTAGAATGCAAACTCTGCTCTTCTAAATTGTCAAGAGGTGGAAAGGGAAAAACACTAATTTAACAAAAGCAATTTGATCAAACATCGTCATACACAATACAGAAATAGGAGTTTTACCAGTTGAAGTTATGTAAGATCATTACTAAACTGGCACGTACATTTTTACATTGTCAGTACGTCATTTAATTACATTTCTTAAACGTCCTGAGCAGGTGAAGAAGATATGGTCTTGCAATTACCTTCAGACAACATTGCCACAACGTTGTAAGTTGGTAATGTCATGACATGACCAATCCACTATGTCACAGTAGGTCGTGGTTACGTAACGTGTTTGCTGGGATGCAGGCAACAATAGAGATTGAGCAGCAGCAATAAGACCTCCAGTTTTCGTATTGTGTTTTCAAAATTAAAGTCTGAAATGAAAATATTTGTATATTCGGCATCAATAATAAGACTTCAGATTTTTGTATTTTTCCTTCAAAAGAAAAGACTGCGATGGGCTGTGTATGTTGTCTTTATTTTCAAAGGTAAACCTATTTGGGGTTAAAAAATAAATTAAACAAATTAATATTTATATAATACATTATATTAGGTAAGAAGGATATTATAAGGTGGGGGACATTGAGAAATGGTTAGAGTTAAAGTTAAAGTAGAGAACCACCACATGTTTATAGGTGACCAAACTTAATTTTTACTGATTTTTACCTAGTACAGCATTGACTACTTGGTATCGGTAATCGGTATCGGCAAGCACTCAAATAAGTACTCGTTCGGAAAAATGTGAAATCAGTGCATCCCTAGTTATATTGTCCATCCCCTGTAGTTGTGACAGGACGTTTAGTGCACGCCACCCTATAACAAATGATGTAGGACAAAAACAGACACAAAATAATAATCTACAGACAAGACTATCCTTGTGGTAACCCTGAAAGTAATTCCCATTCAAAGTAATATTATCAAGCTTATCCCCCAAAAACATACCTTAACCATAAATCATACCCTAACCTCTTAACCCAAACACCCAGTTTTGAACAAAGCAGAAAATAGCCCATTCACTCATGGGCCCCAAAGGTTTGCTATCCTTAGAGGGATTGTATATCCCAACCAGGTTAGGTAAACCATCTACAGAGTGACATTTAGTTACGTAATTAGGTTTGTAGAATGGAATTTACTTGTGCTTTGTGTCAGGAAAAGAGAAAATCGTCTCTCCATATAGGCTGTCATTGTCTCTACCCTGAACAATGTCATTAGACCTCCCCTGATCCTCTTGCTGCTCCTCCAGTTTCCTGTGAAAGACAAATTATTGGTTAACCATTTTTTTTAAACCAAGTCTTTAAGCCACCTGCAATAGACTTGGATACTGTAGTATAACAGCGCAGTAACTGGTATTCAGTAGTGCATGAATGCTCACACAGTTTCATCTTCCAGTCTCATGGTAACAATCATCTTTTTTCTAAGGGCTGATGTGTTACCAAACACCCATTTTTTGAAGACCAAACCAGGCAAATTTTCAAATATTTTTGTAAGGCCGGACCGTCCTGGACTAACTTTGTCCGCAGAAGTAAATTGCATTTCTGTTTTGTTTTCGGCATAAATGGTTTCAAACTAACGTGTTATGTGAAATTGTATTACCTTTATCAGTAAATGTCTATAAATGTTCTGACTTCCCTTATCACTGTGTCTAAAACATGCCTCTTAACAGAAGAATTCTTGTTAGTCTGTGGTAATATCCTAAATTAAAAAGACCTAGTGATTGCATTGACACTTCCTTCATAGAGTTACGCTCTTAAGTCAAATATATATACACATACATACATACATACATACATACATACAGTGGGAAGAACAAGTATTTGATGCTCTGATGGTTTTGCAGGTTTTCCTACTTACAAAGCATGTACAGGTCTGTAATTTTTACCATAGGTACATATCAAATGTGAAAGACAGAATCTAAAACAAAAATCCAGAAAATCACATTGTATTTTTTAATAATTAATTTGCATTTAATTGCATCAAGTATTTGATCACCTACCAACAAGTAAAACTTCTGTCTCTCACAGACCTGTTCGTTTTTCTTTAAGAAGCCCTCCTTTTCTCCACTCATTACCTGTATTAACTGCAACTTTTTGAACTCGTTACCTGTATAAAAGACACCTGTCCACACACTCAATCACACTCAAAACAGACCTCTCCACAATGGCCAAGACCAGAGAGCTGTGTAAGGACATCAGGTATACATTTGTAGACCTGCACAAGGGTGGGATTGGCTACAGGACAATAGGCAAGCAGCTTGGTGAGAAGGCAACAACTGTTGGCGCAGTTATTAGTAAATGGAAGAAGTTCAAAATGACATTCAATCTCCCTCGGTCTGGGGCTCCATCCAAGATCTCACCTCGTGGGGCATCAGTGATCATGAGAAAGGTGAGGGATCAGCCCAGAACTACACAGCAGGACCTGGTTAATGACCTGAAGAGAGCTGGGACCACAGTCTCAAAGAAAACCATTAGTAACACACTAAGCCGTCATGGATTAAAATCCTGCAGCACACTCAAGGTCCCCCTGCTCAAACCAGCGCATGTCCAGGCCCGTCTGAAGTTTGCCAATGACGATCTGGAGGAATGGGAGAAGCTCATGTTGTCTGATGTGACAAAAATAGTCTGAACTCCACTCGCTGTGTTTTGAGGAAGAAGAAGGATGAGTACAACCCCAAGAACACCATCCCAACCACGAAGCATGGATGTGGAAACATCATGTTTTTCTGCAAAGGGGACAGGACAACTGCACCGTATTGAGGGGAGGATGGATGGGGCCATGTATCACGAGATCTTGGCCAACCTCCTTCCCTCAGTAAGAGCATTGAAGATGGGTCGTGGCTGGGTTTCCAGCATGACAACGACTTGAAACACACAGCCAGGGCAACTAAGGCATGGCTCCGTAAGAGGCATCTCGAGGTCCTGGAGTGGTCTAGTCAGTCTCCAGACCTGAACCCAATAGAAAATCTTCGGAGGGAGCCTAAACTCCATATTGCCCAGTGACAGCCCCAAAACCTGAAGGATCTGGAGAAGGTCTGTATGGAGGAGAGGGCCAAAATCCCTGCTGCAGTGTGTGCAAATCTGGGCAAGAACTACAGGAAACCTAGGATCTCTGTAACTGAAAACAAAGGTTTCTGTACCAAATATTAAGTTCTGCTTTTTTCATGTATCAAATACTTATGTCATGCAATAGAATGCAAATTAATTATTTAAAAATCATACAGTGTGATCTTCTGGATTCCGTCTCTCACAGTTGTGTACCTATGATAAAAATTACAGACCTCTACATGCTTTGTAAGTAGGAAAACCTGCAAAATCAGCCGTGTACCAAATATTTGTTCTCCCGACTGTATGACCGTGCGTGTGTGCGTGTGTGTGTCATATATATATCCCCTGCCCCATCAGCCAACCACTGTAGGCATAGTAAGTAAGCTTGTTCGTGGAACGCAACATCATCCATAGCAACGGGGTCAACCCCCGGGCTTTCTCTTAGCTTCCTTGAGTTGATCTTAGCAGCTTTGTGAATTGGTTTTAAGAGGAAACTCTTACCCACACTTTCCCGTCAAGTTCAACATTGATACATGCCAGGTTTTGCATCAAAACTAGCTTACTCATGGTTTCCACACATATTTGTGCATACGACGATTGATACGAGGCCCCTGGATCAGTGAGGTCTTGGACAGTCTGTGGAGCGAGCCTACGGTCTTTTGATGAGTCTGAGAATTTCATCTCGGTACCCAACAGCAGTCGAGGTACCGTTGGCTAGCACAAGGAGGTCTATGTGGCCCTCCAAGGATATGCCTCCCCAGACCATCACTGATCCACCCCCAAACCGGTCATTCTGATGATGCAGCCTATCGTTCACTACAGCCTCTCCAGAGGCTTTCACATTTGTCACGTGCTGAGTGCGAACCTGCTCTCATGTGTGTAAAGAACAGGGCACCAATGGAGGACCTGCCAATTCTGGTGTTCTCTGGCAAATGCCAATCGAGATGCACTGTGCGGTGTTGTGAGCACAGGTCCCATTAGAGGACATTGGGCCCTCTTGTCAACCTAATTTTTATGTTTTAGAAGTTGTCTGTAGGATGGGAGGAGCAAAGCTGAGGTGTGGTCTGCTTTTCCAAATGCAAGGCCGGGGAGGGGTTTGTAACCAAGAACATTCCACAAATCTGCTCTATCAAAAGAGCGGCAACAATAGCAGCTGACTCACGGTGGGCGTCCTTTAGTCTATTTATTGCTCCATATAAGACTTCCAGCGCATGCGTTTTATCCGCCTGCAGTGTATATGTACAGCTGTGATAATAGCTGAGCTGAATTTCCACATAAGGTAGAAGGGCTCTAGGTAGCTCTAGGTCTGGTCTAGTAAACAATGTGTAGATAGCACTGGAACATATGTCCCCTAATGAGAGGTATCCATAATGCAGATCTGGCAAGATCTGCACAGGGCACCGACACGTTTGCCTCTCTTCTTTCTTGGTAAACAGATCTGTAGCAGAACAAAAGAATTGCAGCAGCCGCTCTGGTGAGTAGTGTAAAAGACTGAAAAAATATCCAAAAGTGCTTGTCGATCATACTGTGTGAGCGCCAGTGTAGCATTAACAATAATAAATCCAGCTCTCCTCGTGTACTGGCCCGTCTCCTGTTATCTCCTCCATACTTTTAAAACTGTGCTGGGAGACACAGATGACCTTTTTGCAATGCCATAAATGGATGTGCCGAGCTGGACCACCTATGCAACCTGAATGGGTTACAGGTACCGCCTCATGCTATTAATATCAGTAAGGACACTAGCAAAATGCAACTGGAGAGAGCAATTGTCTCTTGCCACCAATAGCAAAACCATTCCCATTTTGGGGGTTGTCTGGCTGTTGCCTCTCCAATGCACCTGTAGTCGCTGAAATTTGCACCAAAACATATTTCACTGATTCACAATTGCTTATGCTTCCTAAATGGACGGATTGATATATTTGAAATTCTATTTACTTGGGAGTTATACTGTAATGATAAGTTGTTCCTTAAAAATGTTTGAGCAGCATAAAATAAATAGCATAATAACCCAACCAACAGATAGATGAAAAATATTTTTCATAAACAAAAATAGGGGTAAAGGAGCACAAGGGGTTCATATTCTTTCTAGCAGCACTGTATATTGCAAGGTACCTGAAGGAGATAAGCTGGGTGTACATCAGTACCGGACAAAAGAAGGTGAGTAGTAGTTTCCACACGTCTGTGTTCCTCTTCATATCCCCCCACCAGATCTGAGATAGGAGAGACTGGATGGGAGAGGCAAGAAATGTCTGGGTTTGCTGTCAAATCAAAGCACGCACACGACATTATCCTCCTCCACACAATGATGATAAATAAACCTTGAATGTACATGGTAATATTCTATGCATTACAGGAGAATCACAGATAGTAAATGTAACATTCAAACGCATGTTAAATAGAAGTCATTACACACCTGCCATCATTTAAAGTGACTCTAATTAATCACAAAAGTTCAGCGGTTCTAGTAGGATTTTCTTGATATTCTATTAGTTGCATCTCAGAGCAAAAGCCAGAGGGATCACATTGTTGAAAGATCAGTCAGGAGAAGGGTTCAAAGCATTAGATATACCATGGAACACAGTGAAGACAGTCATCATCAAGTGGAGAAAATATGGTACAACAGAGACATTACCAAGAACTGGAAGTCCCTCAAAATGGATGAAAAGATTAGAAGAATACTGGTCAGGGAGGCATCCAAGAGGCCTACAGCAACATTAAATGAGCTGCAGGAATATCTGGCAAGTACTGGCTGTGTGCTACATGTGACAACAATCTCCCGTATTCTTCATGCCTTTTCTTACAAAGAAAAACATCCACGCCCAACCGAAGTTTGCAAAAACAAACATCAAGTCTCCCAAAAGCATTTGGGACAATGAATTTTGGTCTGGTGAAACCTAGATTTAAATGTTTTACCATAATTCCACAAGGTATATTTGGTGCAAAAACAACACTGCACATAGCCCAAAGAACACCACACCCTCAGTGAAGCATGGTAGTGGCAGCATCATGCTTTGGGGCTGTTTTCATTCAACTGGAACCGGGGCCTTAGTCAGGGTGGAGGGAATTATGAACAGTTCCAAATACCAGGCAATTTTGGCACAAAACCTTCAGGCGTCCGTTAGAAAGCTGAAGATGAAGAGGAAATGCACCTTTCAGTACGACAACAACCCAAAGCACCCATCCAAATTCTCAAAAGCAGGGCTTCACCAGAAGAACATGAATATTTTAGAATGGCCCAGCCAGAGCCCAGACCTGAATCCAATTGAACATCTGTGGGGTGTTGTGGCAATTTCTTAACTAATGTATTTTGGAGACATGTTTGCTTATCTATTACCTGGTATGTAACTCTGGTCTTTGGTTGTGACATGCATCTGTATTATTTCAGAGAATCATTAGGTTCTCTGACCATCTGCTCAACTGGCTAAACCATTAAGGGTATCTGTCCTTTGTTCCTTAGGAATGTGATTGTTGGGGG
>JACXGJ010007531.1:12409-30309 GCA_016801105.1 Esox niger | reverse complement strand
ATGGACAGCACCATGCGACAGTCTGAAGGACACATGAAGAGCACCATGCAACAGTCTGAAGGACACATGAAGAGCAACATGCAACAGTCTGAAGGACACATAGAGAGCACCATGCAACAGTCTGAAGGACACATAGAGAGCACCATGCAACAGTCTGAAGGACACATGGACAGCACCATGCGACAGTCTGAAGGACACATAGAGAGCACCATGCAACAGTCTGAAGGACACATAGAGAGCACCATGCAACAGTCTGAAGGACACATGGACAGCACCATGCCACATCACTTTGGAGGTCAGGCAGCTCATCAATGCCAAATGGACTTCTGTTTGCCTCCCTTACAAATATCTTAGTAAATTCATCCGTATGTTTAATCTCCAGAACATCACTAAAGGCCGTGTGACGCTACAGATACTGCATAAAACGTAACACAACATTTATTTTAGAATTAATGGGTACAATTACAATGTACACTCAAATCAAATAAATGAAAAAATATATAACAGATCTCTGCAGTATATTTTTTTAAATAAGGAATTGATATTGTATGGACACGTCTTCACCTCAACCATATTCTTGAAAAAAAACAATACCATTAATTTTTTTTACCTGCTATAATTGTAATATGTGGATGATTGTCTACTTTAGTTGACTTTACTAAGGACTGTAAATGAACACTTAAGTACTGTTTCACAGACACAGATAAACCCTAGTTCTGGAATTTAGATCAAGCCCACCCTGGTCTTCAGAAAGTAGGCACGCAAAACCAGAACTATTTGAAATCTAAATCTGAAAAGGATCAGTGAATTCTCCAAGGAATCTATGGACAATTATTGTTCTAGTAAAGACGCATCTGCTTTAGATTGCTAGAGTTTATTTAATATGGAGACAAAACAAACAACTTAGAAAATTGAAGGAACGCTTTCATGCTTTCATTCACCTGCATAGGCTCTCTGCTCGCTAATCATTAATTACTCAAGACATAAATGGTTTGATTCTGAAGCACAGACGTTATTGAGATGTTTTTCTGACAATTTATTACAATACTTTATTCCCATTTTAGAAATCAGATAAAACTGAGAAAAAAAAGGGGGAAACATTTACTGTTAAAGCATAAAAATCTTTGTGCATAAAATCTGTGTTATATCCATTTACAGTTTTATATTCTAAACCACCATTTTTAGAGCACTGGTCCAGAGGTTCCAATATAAAGAAAAGGACAAAATAATATAAAAAGTCATTTGAATTTATAACATCTATTTCAACTGCACAAATCACCAAAACCAGTTCTACTGCTCTGGGCAAAGCATTGGAGGCAGAAACTAGACTGTATTTTTCATCTTGACAACGCGGATATGAGCAACGCAACCCAAACTTAGCCACTGGATTACGACAAAACAAACAGCCCACACTGCTAGCATCCAGCCAATAGCACTACGTGCCCTTGCAACACGAGTGGGGAACGACGAAACGTTCAATGTGACTTCAGAAACAACGACCTGGTATCACCGCTAAATAACCCGTTGTCTCAGAACCGACCCACCCACTGGCCCGCACGGCGTCAGCCCACGTCGTCCGGAACGTTGCGGTGTACGCCACAGCCTCGTTTAGATTCCGCCACGGTTCTGTAGCGAGCTCGCGTTACTCCTTCCCAATCCCACTCAGGTTGGGTCTTTGCGTGCGGATTAGCGTGAGGTGTCCCTCTGAGGGAGGAAACGTCCCCAGCTCGTTTGGTGGACTCCTCAGCAATTACCACAGCTGGCATCGGTAGAGGTGGAAAAGGGGTGGAGGGGAGGTTTGGAAGGCGGGGAGAGAATGGAGCTTAACAGCTTTAAAATGCACAAAAGATGTCAAGTCTGGTGATTACACAGATAAAGGCTGCTGGATCTGGAGCCTATTGCAGTCTTTCTCTTTTCCTCGCTGCGTAGATTCCCCTGGGAGAGGAGAGCTTAGAGGAGGTTTGATGGGGTGTGTGTGTGTGTTGAAATCTTGAGAGAGCACTTGATAGGTCAATCGCCCAATCCTAAATCAGACCACTGCAGTCTTTGAAAGGAATTTACAAAGCTCAACACGAATCTCTCTTTTCCCTGACTCTCTTTTACTCTGTCTTCGTCTTCTACTGTCTTCCAATCTGTCTCCATCTTCCATGTTATTTCTGTCGCCCATCCTGTCTCCATCTTCCATTCTGTCTCTCACAATGTCTCTTGTCTTCAACTATGCACATGTCCTTCACTCTGACTTCCACTATATCACGGTCTTCCCCACTGTATCTCTTTCACTGTCTTTGTCTTTCAATCAATCTGTCTTCCATTTTGTCTGTCTCTCACTATGTCTCTGTCTTCCCTTTGTCTCTGTGATTCCTGACTGGATGCCTAGCACCAGACAACCGAAGGAATGAATTCGTAATCATATCATCTGCAAAGTCCCTTTAACTTCTCACCTCGATATCGTCCCCCAAAACCACAGCCCCAACAATCCTGCCATATGCTTAGCAACCCCTGCATAAAGTCAGCTGACAACAATTAGCAGGTCTTACTCTGTAAATCAGTGCATTGTTCATTCAGGTGGCACTCGACAGCGGCAGATGACAGACAGAAGGGTGAGGGGTGAGTTTTAATACGGGGATTCTGAGTGCAGTAGGAGGGGGTTGGGTGTTCATTGGAAAACATTTTGTCGTTTCTCATACTTCAGGTACTTGTGTGACTACAGCGCCGTAATATCTCGCCGTGATATGAAATATAGTTCTGTCCACAAAGTGACATGGAAGGTGGGTTTCCAAGCGATGATAAAACCCATCGTCACCAGAATAATGAAGATTGAGTTAGGGGAAAGCCTGATGGTTGTTATTTAATGGTGAGGTCTGTCTAAAAGCCCACAGGACCAGGATGTAACTGGTCTGTCCAAAAGCCCACAGGACCAGGATGTAACTGGTCCGTCCAAAAGCCCACAGGACCAGGATGTAACTGGTCCGTCCAAAAGACCACGGGACCAGGATGTAACTGGTCCGTCCAAACGCCCGGGGGACCAAGATGTATCTGGTCCATCCAAAAGACCGCAGGACCAGGATGTAACTGGTCCATCCAAAAGCCTGCGGGACCAGGATTTACCGTTTAAAATGCAGAGTGGGAACTGCCCATATATGCCAGCCTTTGGGTGCGTGTCTCTGTGTGTGTGTGTGTGTGTGTGTGTGTGTGTGTGTCTCTTTCCCACATTGACTTTAATGAATGTAGGGCCTTTCATGCCGGCTTTCATCATCGTTCTTTTGGACAGTGTCAGAAGTGCTGCAGTTGATCTTCCCCTATCCTTTCCCTGCACGCACACATGGAGGGGAGAATAAAAGATGGAGTCTTATTATCCAGCACATGTTGCTGCCATGGCCACGGATCAATCCTTGTTCATAATCAGAAATGAGATCTACTACTGCCATCTAGTGGTGACGATAAGAGTTATCCTCCTTAAAAAATGCTAAATGTGTAGCTTAAACGGCACACTATCATATCGCTGTCATGGACTATTGGTGAAATTGGTCACAACTCCCGAGCCCCGCCCCTCAAGTGTATATCTTTTAGTATAGACATTGTTAAGTCAGTATAATTATATTTGTATTAGATACAACGTGTAGGAAAAATACTGTAAATAAGGTCATATGGATTACGTAGTTATGTATAAGAATGATGAACTTTCACCTCCACGCGCACACACACACACACACACAGGCACGCAGCTACTGTGTTGCAGAAAACCTGCCAGCACCAAATTTACTTCAGACCAACTTTGGGACTTGATATGTTTGATTGACATCAACTTCAATCAACATATCATTGAAGCAGACAGTTATTCCTGAAGGTGTGAGCTCATCATCTACCCACCCCTGCTGGTGTGTGTGCGTGCGCGTGTGACTGCATGTATGTTTGCATGATTAAAGAGAAATGTATTTGCAGAAAGGGGTGAAAGAAAGAAACGCAGGTGTTAATTAAATAAATAAGTGGTGGAGAAAAGAGCAGGTTTTATGCAAATGTGCCTTTGTCGTCTCTTTAAAAGCGCACTCCTGGGGTTGGCAGAGTAACACAGAGTAGATGGTAATCTTTCTACTCTCTCCTCTCTCCCTTTCCTTCTCTGTGTCTCCTCATTTCAAGTGCACTCTGGACCTGATAAAAGGACACCGGAATTTGAATATTGAGGATGTTGTTGCAGACTGGTATTGTATATAGTTCAATCAGATTTCATCAGACTGAATTTGAATATTGAGGGTGTTGTTGCAGACTGGTAACAAACATAGTTCAAGAAGATTTCATCAGACGGGATGTTTGGAAAACTCTGGACTATAGAAAGCCAGAAGTGATAAATACAGGGTAGTTACAATAAGGATGCCAATACGTTCAGTAACACTGTAATTTGGGCCTATCCATTTAGTCAGGTGCAGGGTAAGAGCAAGGAAAGAGTCAGCGATGGAAGACAGAGAGAGACACTGAGAAAGTGAGTCAGACAGACAGAGATAATGAGACAGAAACAAAGATACCGACAGACAGACAGACAGAGGAAAAGGGGAGAGATTGATTATAGTTATTGCTTTAAAGACACACTAGGTAGGAAGTTGTGTCCCTATTAACATGTTTTGTAAGCTAATGAGGCCCCCTAAGAGTTGTTTAGCAACACAAAGAGTTCAGTGCCAGCAGAAAGTCAATTCATAATTTTTTGAGTATCTTCCCAGTTAATCCCGTTCCAGCCAATTGTCTTCTGTGAGGCTGGATTTCCTCCTTGGCTTAATTTTGTGTACGAGCATTTTACCTGGAGGATATATACACATATATAGCATAATTACGCCATAGGGAGTGAAGTTCGGTTACTGTAAGAAACAATATTGGTAGCTAGAAACCAGGATGACAAATTGCCAATTCCTCTCTTGTCTACAACAACATACACTACGAAAACAGCAAAGAAGCAAAAGAAGAAAAACCCAAAGCTAACATTAGCAAGGCTAAGAAGAACGTCAAACTCTGAGTTATCGCTTTAATTTGGTACAGGTAATTCTATTATTATTATTATTATTATTATTATTATTCGGAACATCATTCTATATTGGGCATTGGTACGGTTTCTGACCGGTGAGTAAATGCAAAATGCTGTGCTTGTTTTTTACTGAAAAAATCCTACCTAGTGCAGCTTTAATAAAGTTATATTCTAAATCAATATAATTAATTATTCTCAGTGTACACTTTGGCTATATATACACTGTCACATCATGCCAATGAAGTAATTTGAAATTAATTGAAAATGTAAACTGAGTGACAAAAATAAAGCAACAGATGTGGTATAGAGGTTATTGGAAACCCACCCAAAGAATGGAAATGTCATAGAAACGTGTGAGAGTGAAATACTCATTTTATTTCACATTATGTAGAGGATAAAATAGGCAAACAACACTGGTATGGATGTCAACCCCAATACAGGTTCAGGTTCTTATCACTAAACCACCTCAGTACAGCTAGAAATGACTTTTATTCCACCTACCACTATCCTCTCGCTCGCCATGCTACCAGATTACACGAATGTCAGGTAGCTTTTAGCACTCACTCCTCAAATATCCTGGCTGGTAGAGCTGCGTTCTTTTGTCTGGGCGCCAGTGACAGGGTCCTTCTATCCCCCACGACGTTTTGCGCGTCATTGGCCTCTATACAGCGTCTCTGGTGAATTGTCATGCTTATAATGCCGACATTGAAGTAGAATATGTCCTAGTCCCGCATCACAAGGTCGATGGTCTAGTAGGCTTCCACCAGTTTTCATTCAGGGATAAGAAAAGAACATCGATGTTCCCGGCTCCTTCTCGGTCCTTAAACCTCCACCTCCTCCCTGCCATCTTCCCTCTCTACAGAGGATTCTGTCATCCATTTTCAAAAGAAGGTTGATGGTATTCCTAGCGCTTTTTCATCGCGGATACCAGATGATATTCTTCCGCTAGTAATGGCTGGACATCATACCGTCTCGGCCCAAACCCTCCTCCCTTCTCCAGACCATCTTGGACCACCTTCTCCCATTCCTCAACTCCTTCATCAACTCTTCACTGAGCACTGGCTGCGTCCCGGTGGACTTCAAAACGGCCCTCTTAAAGAAACCAACCATTGACCCCTCTGATGAAAAACTACAGGCCGGTAGCCCTCCTGTCTTTCCTTTATTTACAAGACACTTTGGCGCACAGTCTCCACACAGCTCTCCTCACCTCTCAGAACAATCTAACCAGGCAGGAATCAAAATGGGCCACTCCACCCAGCTCTACACACTGCCTGAGCCAATTCTCACTCTGTTCTCATCTGTCTTGATCTACCCACTGACATAGACACTACGAACTACAACATCCTACTTTCCGCCCTCTCTGACTAGGGCATATCTCAGGCTCTGTTCACTCTTGGATTGCTTCTTACCTGGCAAGCTGCTCCAAGCAGGTGATGTGGAGAGGTTTGGTGTCTGCCGCACAGCCTCTTACTATTGATGCTTCCCAAGGCTCAGTTCTTGGTCCACTTTTCTTCACTTTTTATATCAAGTCTCTGGGCTCATATCCTCATTGCCAGGCAGAAAATATTCAGATTTTTTCTCCTTACCCCTTGACACCAAGGTGACAACATGCATCTCTGCATGCCTGGCCAACATCTCCACCTGGCCCACTACCACCAACACCACAAGCTTAACCTTGACAAGACTGAGCTGCTCTTCTTTCACAGGAAGGCCTATCCACTCCAGGACATGTGCGTCATAGATGACAACTGCAGAGACCTCCTCCCAGAGTGCCAAGAACCATAGAGTGACCCTAGACAACATGTAGTCATTCTCTGTTAACATCAAGTCAGTGACTCACTCCTGCAGGTTCATGCTCTACACTGGTCATAAAGTACGACCCTACCTCACTCAGGAAGCAGAGCACGTACATGTCCAGGCAATTGTCATCTCACATCTAGAGTACTGCAACTCACTCTTGGTGGGGCTCTCATCGTATGCAACCAAACCCGTGCAACACTTTCAATATTCAGCGGTCCACCTGGTGTGGAACCTTCCCATGTTCTCCCATGTCACCCTGCTTCTTCACAATCTACACTTGCTTTCAGTTGAAGCTCGAAGCCGCTTGAAGGCTATGACTCTGACTTACGGAGCAACAAGACAAGCTTCTCCTCCCTACCTCCAGGCAATGCTCCAACCCCACATCCCTACCCGGGCTCTTCGTTCCACCCCTTCAGGGCCATTCTAGATCCATGTAGTCAAAAGTCTTCTCTGTTCTGGGACCTAAATGGTGAAACAACTTCCCTTGGAGTCTAGGATAGCCGAGTTTTTAAGAATCTTAACAGTAACATCGATATTTACTGTTAGTATTTTTTAAGAAACGGTTTATACCTTAAAGGAAACAGATAATGACAAATCTTTGCAAGAGGGAACGAGGGTGATATAATTGTTCCCAAAACAAAAACAGCCAGATAGCCTCATTCAATATTAATTAAAACTAGCAGAGGAAAAAAGCTGCCGAACCAATCAAGTGGAAGTTTAAGGATGGAAGCTGTAGAAGAGTTAAGCTTATAACGCTCCTCCAATAGGCCTTAGGGGAAGAGAACACTCCAATCAGATACTGTAGGCTGGCTTTTCCTGGGACTTCACAGGACCTTGGAGGAATAGCCGAGAGGCAAAGAGGCAGCGGAGTGGACCTGCAGGCATTTTGTCCAGTACAGCAGTGTCTGCTATAAAATGTCAATGCATATTGAAGCATCAGTTATCGGTCCCAAGGCAAGCAGGTCTGGAAAGCTGCCCTATTGACTTTTGCTTTACTGACACCAACAATACGCATTCTAAGCCACAACAAGATCCAGTAAAGAATTGTATTATTGGTTTCAAGTGAAATTGGAACAGCTCATTCACACAAAGGACGGGGGTCTTGTCCAGCCATGACTCTGATTTTAACCAATGAATTCATTTAGAAATGAACTTTATTAACGTGTATGTACTGTAGATCAACATGTACCATAACACAATTGCATGTAAGAAATGTACTTGTATACAATTGTTTATCTAATGCATTTCTCCCAGGTGCACAACTGTCAATACTACTCACTTAAACTCTTAACAGTGTTTTCTACAGGCAACAAGGCTGTTTCCGTTCATAACCAGCAGAGAGCGCTGTTTATTATCGAAAAATGCAGTAGCCTCCACTATTCAACACCCCAGATTCGAAAAATGTACTACGTTGCACAGCAGTAGCAGCCCACAAAGAAAAACGGGGGCTAAGAATAAGAGCTGATTTGAAAATGGCCTGATAAAAAAAAGCGACTGACTGTCTCAGCCTTATCGATATTTCAGGTGAACCCCACACAACCTATCGCATGCAGAGCGGAAACCCACTCACCAGCTGCCTGGCCTTCATCAGCTCCTCGTGACTCTTGCCTCTCTCCAGGAGCAGCGCCGGGTTCAGGTCATTGTGGGCCTCTCTCCCCGCCCCGGCCACCGCCGCCAGGGCCTCCTCTGCCTCTCTCTCCCTCTGGGCCAGACGGGCCAGCTGGTCCTGGACCCGGGCCTGCTCCAACACAAACCTACAGGGGACATGTGGCAGAGACTCACATGACATTGAAAACCCCCTGGGTTACCCGCTGGGAATGGGATGGGTGTGCAGGGTTTTTTTGCGCCAGCCCGGTTGGAACTGGAAACATGCATCGCTCACTGCTCACCAGTAGCAAGGCTGAACCCCCCCCCCCCCCCCCCCCCCCCCCCCCCCCCCCCCCCCCCCCCCCCCCCCCCCACATTGGAAATCAGACAAACAGCGTCTTCAGCTAACACGGCCAAAGAGACCACGTTTGACTTAAGTCTTTGAGCCGCTGTATATCGTGGGGCACATCAGCCTAGCATAAAACATGACCCTGACATTAGCATTCCTACCTGACAGTGAGTCAGCGCTGTCGACAGGCCCCGCAGCCCGCTGACAAGTGACAGGAGAGGTGCTGACAGCTTGCTAGGCTAACACACACCCTCCCAAAACCACACGTCCGCCCGGTGACCTCCCGCCGTGTCAGGGCTTACTAGCCAGGTATTACACATTAAGACCTCCACAGACTGTTAAGTGAGCAGTACATGTAACAGATGAGAAGCCGTAGGGCCGACGGGACCTTGAGGAAGGAACTGAGTAACACGGCTTTAGCACGTCAGACGCCCACTACACACAGGCCGACATGTAAGAGTCGCATGAAAGTTGCGTTATCGTTAGTCAGTGACATTTTAAGGAACGCTTTGAGCAACATACATTACCGGATCAAAGTGGAGCAGAGGAAATGTAAGCTGGTTACTTCTATTATTATAGTTGTGTGTTACTGGTCGGTAAAACAAAACCCTGCAAAGCCGTGGCTGGGTTAATAAACTCATTCCATGAGCACCTATTGACAGCAGCTAGTTTTATTTATTTTTTCCTTTCAATTGGTGTCCAATTGAGACAAACAATCAGGTCAGAGGAGTCCCTAACTAGTCTGTTTCATTGATCAGTCATATACCAGGGAGAAAGGAAAATCTGGGCTCTTTGTGGATTGAGTCAGACTCCTGTGGTTTAGAGACTCCTGCTTTATCCTGCAGAAGAACCGCAGGCTCTTAGAACCTAATTAGACTGCATCAATTGTCATGGGCAAAATTTAATTTAAATAAAATTAACATAATACGTAAACACAAACACTAGTAATGAGGAGCTCTTGCTGCGCCGTAAAGCGGATCACGTGTGCACACAGCGCTTGGACCAGACCACTGACCTGGAAGTCAAACTCCCTGTCTACTTGGCAACTAACATGGTGCTCGCCATAAAACAAATGCTGTCAGTGGTGAGAGTACTATTGTTTCGGGGTCAGTGTGAGACGCTTCCCAACAATACTTCTGACAATGTTGCAGCTGAAACGACTTTAGTTCTGAAATGACAGAACTAAACATCCTACGTCTTCAGACCTCAGTAGCTGCCGGGAGTATCGGTCAAAAAAAGTGTCCCATGGTAATTTGGAAGGTGACTTGTGACAGTTGCCATTTGGACACATGTACACATGTTTACTCTATACATTTTTGTTCATCTAAACAAAACTTTTGTATAATAAATCTTATTTAAATTAAAACTATAAAAGCATGAGAAACAACACACGTCGGGTTCATGTACACACATATTTTGTAGTGTTGATGAAACCTATCGTAAACAACACAACTCACTTTTTCCGTAGCTCCTCCTGTGCCTCAGCAGCCGTGGATCCAGATCCTGGACCTATAATACACCCAGATATTTAACACCGTCTTCACGACAGTAGGTAATATCCACACTCCCAATTCCATTATAAACTCAGAAGAAATCAAAACCGCGAACACAACAATTCATAGTTTTCTGTCACGTGGTTTCTCGGACCGCGTGGTGGGCAAAACATTGTTAAAATATGGCGGTTAATACTGTACATTATATGGAGCAAGTGCACAAGCCGGTCAAAGTTTTTACTTTCAATCCCATGAACGCTTAAATCACCTTACAAAACATTTAAAAAAACAAAGGTGTGCAAACAAACTGCAAGTCTTAGGCACTTGTGACCCATATACAGCACAAGTTGCGTTATTTACATCGTTAAAAACAGCGAGTTCCCTGACTGAGGTTTATGAACATACGGTTCTATGTGTGGTCAGTGTAGCTTAATGCAGCCAGTAAAACACAGAATCGTGTGACAAAAGTATCGGTAATAATAATATACGTTTTACCAATGTCAGGTAAACCATTCCTACTGTTTAAATGAACCACCATTGACAGCCTGGGTTCCTGTGGAAAAGTTGGATTGGATGTTTAACGAGAGGTTTAGATATCCTCACTAACTTAAATAGATAATTGGAGTTGGTTGCATCAGTGCAGGTGAAAACAGACCATGTCGTTCATTACACTGATGACGGTGTAGATATGATTGCAAATATAATATATATGCAGTAACTCACCCAATGGGACTGCAAATATCTGGCATTTAGTATAAGTATAACTAGTAAAAGTTGTGGATGATGGGCGATGGAAGGAGACTGTTTTGCCCGCCAAATGTGAGTTCCCATATGCCATGACGACACGTGAACTTAGAATTTACTGTTATTGAAGCCTCTCCGTCATGATAAAAACGACAAAGTTAAAATAATTACATAACTGGTTAGCTTTATAATGCTGAAAATAAACAATTTAGACAGAATATTTAGACGTTAACAACTATGAAACGAATTCAACATTGAAAACTATTGAACGTGGTACAAAATGACACTTCTATGCCTGCGTCAATATCATAGCACTTAATAGTGGTTGAATAGCGGTTAGCTTATTTATCTTATATATATGTCTATTATTTAACCTTTAAATACCAGGCTACAAATTAACAGATTATCAATACTTCTCAGGAAACAACAGGTAGATCTACCTTCTCTTCAAAGTCCCAGCTAAGTTGAGCCGTTAGAGGCATGACAGGAAGCCATACCTGGGTCAGGTTTGTGGCTGGCAGGCTGTGGCGGTGTTGGTTTAACGCTGCCTGTTCCTCCTCGTAGCCTCTGAAGAAGGTCCCCTGACAGCTGTGGATCGGATAACAACAGGCTGCATTGATCAGAACACCAAATGACATAAATGACACTGCAGGATGCAAGATGTGCCTGGATACAGCGTTTATCTATGGCACCCTGGCCGTTTACAATCAATGCCAGATTACTATCAAGGCCAGGCTACTATTGTAATTAGAAACGGAAAACGGTGGTTACCTGATATACGATATTTTTTAGCCAATCATCATTTAGGTTTCAAACCACTGAGCTTATGATTAATCAATAAGGCATAAGGACATGTGGTATATATTCCATGTACCACAGCTAAGGGCTGTATTTAGGCAGGACCCAATGAGGTATACTGGCCAAATGTCAGTTTATCAGGTTCACCACTCGGGTCTGACTCCTGTGGCCGTAGACTGCTATATAAAGCAGGCAGATGTTTCGATTGAATTAAGTCACTGTTTGATTGAAATTGAGTGTTTATATTTTACACACCCTGGTGTCCAGCATTAGTGGGCCACATATAAGCAGTAAAGTGCTTAATGACATCTGGGAATGCACGACTCGTAGGCCCTGGACAGAACAAAAGGCAGCGCCAGGTTCCACTCCAGTCAGCAACGTACCAGAAGCAGCAGTTCCAATGGGCAAATGACCACCAGCAAGAGACAAACATTTCCCGGTCAGGCAAAGCCCAGTTCGAAATATAAGCATATATTGGTGGCCGTGCTGTAACGTTGTGGCAAAGGTATTTTTCCCTTCAGATCCTTTGATACACATTGAGCAAACATTTGAAAGCCACAGGCCCATTATCTCATGGACACTCCCAGCGGCAAAATGTGCCATAATGCAAAGCATGTACTGTCTCAGAAGGTCACAGAGAGGTAAGCATAGCCGGCACAGCTCGGACCTAAACCCATCAGGGCTTGTTGGGGATGGGAAGGAAAGGGCTGTTAGCAGCATTTATGTAGACGGCAACGAGGACCAACGTCACTGTTGATGTTACCAACACCTTGCAGGATCCAGTCCCCCCAAACCTCAGGGTGTTCTTGAGGCAAATGGGGCCTCGGTACTAGATGGGTGTACTGGCTACTGCAATTATTAACTGGTTACCGGTTTTACAATAATAAAACTTTGTTTCATGGCAAAGTATATAGACTCATAGCAAGCACGTTTATTTATATAGTCCAATTCATACACAGAAGCAATTCAATGTGCTTTACAAAGAAAAAATATATATAAAAACACTATAGCATAAAAACAGATACTCAAATGAAAACATCAAAAAAACATAATAAAAATTAAACATAGAATAAGATAATAGAAATAGTAGAAAAACAGGAAGCTATAAAAGCTGTAAGGCTAAACAGTGCGGTTAAGTTAAAGTGCTCAGACATAGGCACATGAAAAGAGAAGTGTTTTTAACCTAGATTTAAAAATGTATACGTTTGGGGCACGTCTAAGATCGTCTGGTAGTTTATTCCACTTGTGTTCAGCATTACTGCTAAACGCAACTTGACCATGTTTAGTTTGAGCTCTGGGCTCTACTAGCTGACCTGCATTCATGGATCTAAGAGCCCTGCTCAGTTTATATTCTTGAAACATCAGAAATGTATTTGGAGCCTGAACCATTAAGTGATTTATAAACTAAAAGCACCACTTTAAAATCTATTCTGTAACTGACTGGTAGCCAGTGCAAAGATTAAGAACCGGAGTGATGTGCTCAGTTCTCTGGGTCCTGGTCAAAATTCTAACAGTCTTCTCATACAGTATATGAAGGCTTTCAGCCAATCATTTTCAAGAGTTTAGGTCACCATCTTTAGTATGCATGTTATTAGTAATGGCCTAACCGTTGAGTGAAACAGGTTTTAATGATAAGAAATATTGTATTACAATGCAAAGAGGGCTGTGTCAAAACGGTGTTGACAGAAACCATGTCAGAGTGCAAATCAAATATATTTGTTTCAAAACATTATCCTGTACTGAAAATATGCCTCCTAAACTAAACCGTATTCAAATAATTACGCTTACAAACTGCTGACCATTTTAACATTGTCAAAATGTAGCTAAAATACTTTGCCATATGCTTGTCTGAGCAGACGTTCACATCTGCACGTCTGCGAATATGTTATCATGGGTGCTCGAGCTAGGTCAGCGTTGAGCGAGTTGAACAGCCCGACATGTTTGACCAAAAACATAGCTCATATTGTTATGTATACCTCCAGAGCCCTGACTGACCATTTCGGTTAACTTCGATGGTCGCATATCAAATAAGCTGCTATACGAATCTTCTGCCGAAACAACGACGCATAGCGGGCTGGGGGGCACCGTGATCGTGACAGTTCATTTGAGGGCATTAGAATACATGTCATTAGAAAAGGGTTCCGTTAGTTGCATTTGCAAACTACGGCAACATTTAGGTTCTGTAGCCTAACGATCATGGTTTACAATGGCCAACTGCTCCCACGAAAAGCGGATAAAAAAGCTATACCTAAAGCCTATTATACTCTATACTGCCTGTATTTTCTCTTTCGACTTGTCGCATGACTTGAATTCAGCCGCTTACCTTCACTCCTTGAATTACTGTGACCTTCTCCTCATCATCCAGGCCGAATGACACTTTTCTCCTGGTACTTTCACTGGCCCCCATTGTCGCCTTGTGACAACTGCGACGGTGTGCGTTTGACAAGTCCACAATAACGTGAGAGCGGCGACTACACCGCCACTGAGCGCAGACTAAATTTCAAGAAAGGTCACCGCTAGTATTCTCAACTCGTATAGGTGGATAAAATAAATGGAATCCTTTTACATGTCGCCGTACGATAGAAGACCATGCGGGTACTGGGATCTGTAGTTCTGTCGTAATCCAACATCGCCCAGAAAGAAAGGGGATTCTTGTTTACTAAATGTTAGTTAAAATGCTGTACACTCTACTACTTGGCTGAATTGAAGTCAAACGAAACCTTAAAATACATGTAAGTTCCCAATGCCCACACATCGTTTTGTTGTTTTCTATGCAAGGAAAAGAGAGGTTTTAGGCATACATACAGCACTGAAAAATGTGTATAGACCAAAAAAGTTGAAAAGGAGTTTTGAGCGAGGAACAGAAACGTTACATTTGGAGTGGTGCCTTAATTTTAACACTTCCTCACTCAAAAACATATTTTTAAAAACGCCTGATTGCATCTCTCATAAGGGAAATAAATAATATTTAAGTAATTTCAATTCTCAATGTTTCAAAGTTATTACTTTTGGAAGCAGTACACATCTAGTGTCACTATGTCAGTGTGTTCTGTGGCTCCCATCCTAACGTTAATATTTTGCTATCATTTCTTTTTATATATTATAAATAAATAATAGAATGCCCACGTTTTAACAAAATAGCAAACTAAATGGAAACTATACACATGTGCTTTAGTCATTGGTTACTTTTTACCTTTGTGGAGGAAATAGTCTCACAGTGTAGAATCAATATGATCACACTGAACAGAGGGTAGGATCTAAAGATCTTTACCAAGGAATTCTGAGGTCGAGCTGGTATTATCCAGACTCAATACAGACTAGTAAAAACGCAAACAACTCAAACTATGGCAAGCTGTTTTAACATGTATTCACATTATTTAATGTGAATACAAAATGATAATCATTTTGCATTCTTGATATAAAAAATGTAAACCACTTCAAATTGACTTTCAACTGAGAAATCCAATTCTTGATATCAACAATTCACATTCTTAATACAAGGAATTAAATTGCATTGGTAAATTAATGTTGATATCAAGCATGCAAATAGTTGATATCAAGAAGGCAAACTGTTGATAAATTGGTAAACAATACTTTTACATTTGCTCTACCACACTGAACCACTGTGGGATAACACTGGCAAAAGAATAAACAGTCCACAGGAATGAAAAGGAATAATGTTTTATCTCATGGAATGTTTAAATCATCAACACGTTCAGATTGAGCTCAATGATCACCAACACATGGACTGAATATTCTAGAACACCATTAAATAAAAATAAATGATTCACAGACGGCTGGCATTGATTATCCTTCTTTTTCAAAGTATTTCTACCATTATAAATATGATATTCAATCATGTGCAGACCAACCACACATGCATTCAAAACCCACAGCCAAAACGTTGTATAAATATTATACTCAATTTATCATAATCATGAATAATTTTTTGCACCCTACCAAAATATGTAGACATAGGAGCTAGTGCTCCAGAGCGAAGTACAGGGTTAGAACTTGTGTTACATTGCAAGGCAGATCATCTGTATAAAATACTACTATGGCAATAAACACTTGCTTTGCAGTGGCAAACATTTATGAAAATATAAATGTTTCTATATTACATACTGAATGCTTTTTGTCACACAAAGAACTCTGTTTACTTACAAGACAATGTTTTACCATACCAAATATAGTATATACCATTTCAGGGGGCTATGGTTTTGGAGAATTTGGTCATGAACATCAGCAACAAGTTTGTAATTCACAAAAACTGGAATGACATTGTCTTCAGACACCAATGGAATTGGTTTCAGAGCAAGCAACACGCCGAGAACAACGGACCTCAAAGCAGACAAAAGTAAGGTTACTGCAAACTGGTAGCAGTCAATGCCATTTTGCCGATGGTTCGCTTAAAGCGTAACCAGCAACTAGTTGGTCAGTGTTAAAAATATGCTGTTGGAATGGCTGGAATATAAAGAATTGTTTTGAAATATACCAGTAAATTGCCAAAATAAAAGAAACACTCATATACATTCAATCCAGGTGCTTTCACACAGGTTTGGAATGAACCTCCCATCATGCTTTGGCTGATGCATAAAAATGCAGAGCAGGTCCAGTTGGCCGTTATATTGCTCCATTACATTGACAACTGTAGCATGGCTAGGAGAACATCCACATTACCTTTCACAAGAGCTCATTGCTGGGGCACCTTTAGGTTAGTTACCGTGACGAAGCTTGCTCAACATGCTGACGTTTCATAATAGGCCACCAGAACGCCTACAGACGATTAGGGAGTGGGGCTCAAAGATGGCGCTTTCCAGCACCATCAACAAAATATCAAATTACAAAACTTGTCGAGAAACAACGGCATCGTGTTCATTCCAGCCACGTGTTCAAACTATGCCATGATGCACAGAAGCTATTCTGGGAGCTTGTGAGCCAAACATTCTACTAGACTTTAAAGACACTGGCTGGGGTTTCCTTTATTTTGGCAGTTCAATATTGATTTTATTTAACATTCTAGTCATTGAAATAACCCATTTTGGACGTGGGTATTTGTTCAAAATGAAAAGGCAGATAAAATACAGGCAGATAAACTGCTGGTCTTGTCTTTTCAATTTCTATTATTGTTGGTGGTTGGATTGTTAGGTACTTTAGAAGCACTGTTAATAACAGGAATGATCAGCAGAGGGCAGAACCTGAGGACAAAACCAAGCAGCCACAAAAATAAATAAAAGTAGGGTAGAAGATAACAAAAAGGTAGTGACAATGTGCATGCTGCTAGGTGCCCATTCTGGGTCACTTCATGCCCCAGCAGCACGTTACAAGGACAGGAATTGCACCGACAACGGCCTTTGAAACTGCATGCCTACGCTGTCGGCAGAGGTCTTAAAGTCATTCAACAAGGAAACATGACATTACACTGGACCCTCGCAAACGCAGAGGCGAAAAGAACCGACTTCAAGCAAGATAATGAAGCCATCTTGATCCATTAAGCATAATGGGTGCCAGTGAGGAAAAAGGACAGGTCTCACCTAGCGGGAGCATGGCACAGTGACTTAATGAGCAGGTGACGAAGTAGAGAGATTTAACACAAGGCCAAGAATAATGAACTTTACCTCACTGTGATGAAACCTTTCAATGGGAATGTAGCAGACACAAGTTTTAAAGTTAACATGGATTGACATTTTCTTTGCCGTCCACATCTTCAGTAAAACCATGGACTGGACTGGACTGAAGCTGTGGAAATGTCCCCTATAGGTACTTGTGGTCACATTTGAGCCAGCATGGAGAAGGCAGCAAGAGCCAAAATGGAGGACAGAAAGGAGCTTAAAAAAGAAACAAGTGTCTCAATTCACAATTATCTTCAGATCCATGAACTCCTAACATTTTCAGTGCTCTATGCAACCTGACCCCCTGGTTTGGGATGAGCACACACACATCCCCTGTCCACACCCTCTCCTACTTCAAACACATCCCACCGTCCACACCCTCTCCTACTTCAAACACATCCCCCCGTCCACACCCTCTCCTGCTCCACACACATCCCCCCCATCCACACCCTCTCCTGCTCCACACATCCCCTGTCCACACCCTCTCCTGCTCCACACACATCCCC
>JACXGJ010007531.1:0-12309 GCA_016801105.1 Esox niger | reverse complement strand
TCCATAAGGACCAGAAGCCACGTCATCCAGGTAGGCGGCCAAGCCGTTGCCCACGGTGTCAGCCAGGCCGTCGATCTGGGTGTTGGAGTAATAAGAGCCCTGCTCCAGTTGCTCCTTGCGGCCGGAGGACGAGGTGGGAGGCAGGTGGACGTCGGTCTGGTCGTCCGGCTCGTCCAACTGAGACTTGTAGGAAAAGAGGATCTTGGGCTCCGAGCTGGAACGGTCGAGGGGCAAGAAAAGTTGAGAAAAGACTTTTTGGCGTGTAAGAAAGTGGTCAGAAACGGACAGTGTTAGTCATTATCCATACATACCCAAAGAAGCCTTTGAGGAAGGTGATGTAGATGAGCGGGGCGAAGACAGAGAAGTAGAGGAACGTGGTGACGTCCACACAACTGTTCCAATCACACAGACACACTGGAATCATGTGGGGCTCTAATCTGACTGAAAGGGCTTCATGGCCTGACAGCTGAATAACAGCTGGCTATCGTTACATTACACAGAAAACTTTAAAAACCCGTTAGCAATGACTGTTGCTTTCATCAGCTTTATAGTTTACATAACGCGATAACATGGTAACGTTGAAATTACAGCTAAAACCTTGATAAAGACTCCCTTTGCTGTTGAAGGTAAATTCAGCAAGAGAATTTA
This sequence comes from Esox niger, assembly GCA_016801105.1. Taxonomy (NCBI): domain Eukaryota; kingdom Metazoa; phylum Chordata; class Actinopteri; order Esociformes; family Esocidae; genus Esox; species Esox niger. Next base: position 11,661 of record JACXGJ010007531.1, on the reverse strand, counting down.
GACTAAATAGTTCAAAATTTGAATATAAAAACGTTTTTTTATTAACGCTGCGATAAATCCTCCCAGGTGGAATTGGTAAGATCGCGTTCAACCCTTTTCCAGTGTCTCTCATGAGCTTGCTGAGAAAGAACACAGTTGGAGGACAGTGTTCCTTCACACCATTTAATGGCACACTCTTAAAGCCCCACCCAGCATAGTCAGAAGCAGCCACTCACCAGAGGCCCTCAATGATGCCAGCACACAGCAGGGCACTGCCCAGCCCCTGGACCAGGTTAAGCAGGGACAGGACCGCAGCATACACATAGAAACTCTTCTTAGCTGTGGAGGGACACAACCGCCAACAAAAAAGACGCATGTTGAATCAACATTCTTACCAAATGCACCTGTGCACATATTTACAATCAATACTCATCAGGGAGATGTTTTTTCTGTGCACTACAAGAAAGTGGCTCTCGAGGTCAGACGGAATAAAAATGAGACGGCGGCTTTGTGAAAGACGTCCCATTAACTCACAAGGCAGGGATATCCGGTCCTTCACTGGTGTTTTGGGAAGGATGACAATAAAGGAGTACACCTGAAAAGGAAGAGGTACAGTTAATTTTACCGGATCCCAGCGCGTGCGCGCGCCCACAACCACCCGATTAAAAAGCCCACCTTCTCCATGCACGATATGAACCAGCTAACCTGACGTTACCGTTTCAACCGAAAAGTTATTTTGTTTTGCGTCCCTTGGCAGCTCACCAGGAAAAAAAAGCAGGAGCTGGCCAACCAGAAGTGACGTCCACCATGGCCATAGATGTTGAAGTCCTCCGCAGAGAGGTGCACATCAGGATACAGGATCTCCAGGGTGCCCTGAGGGGTGAGGATCCATCTCAGTTTAACACAGGGATCCCCATAACCAGCCTGTACAGATTACAGTTCCCCGTCTCATAACAGAGGGCTGAGTGGTTACGTCCGCCCAGAGCTCCAGTCTTACCTGAGTGATGGAATAGCCCAGTGCCAGCACAGTGGTGATAGCCAGCACACGCTTTATACTGGATTTACTCTCCAGGTGGCCTGTCAGAGGAAACATCATAACATGAATATGATCAATAAAATTGAAACCCTAGGCTTTTTAACACTCCTATAATAATAATAATAATAATAATAATAATAATAATAATAATAAATAAAAAAATCAGAAGTGATTTACTTCCCCCCTCAAATATTAATCAGCCAATATCCTGTTTTTAGAAATGTCCTGAACACACTCCTGGCCATGCCAACAGTCGCAGTCTTCATAAAAACATAAAGCATGTCAAACTTCTATATCCACATCAAGCTACAAAATGTAGAACTGCAGCAGTGATAATCAGAGTGAGAAGTAAGGTTAGGGAAACGTTTATGGTCATAATTGTGAAAATAGGGAAGGTGCAATGAGCAGGTACCATTCAGCAAAGCACGACATGGCTCTCTTTGGAGGGCTTTTAAAGTATTCATTTTACAGTAATATATGTAATCAATTATTTTGTCCAGACAATGACTATACCAATGATAATTAAAAAAATGCATAAAGGTTATTAAAAAGGTTCTAACAAAATGTTTATATTAACCATGAACTGTCAGAAAAAAAGTAAAAGAATAGGTCATGATTACAACAGAATAAACAGAGCATGAAAGGAAGCTTATTTTACAAATTCATGACTCGCAGAACGATATACATTTTAAAAAGATGCACAATATCAGGGAGGACATTTTCAAATGCCAACCTGAGCTGGAACTCCAAACCACTGAAATGGGACACACCTCGGCTTTATCGATTCACCATCTGCAGGTAGGTTTGACAATACCATGCATTTTCACAGAACTGACTGGAACATACACGGGTCTGTCTGTACATAGACAGTTACCTCAAGCCTGAACACTGTTTAAAAGGTTTGGAATATCAGCTCTGACAAATCATGACCACAAATCACAGAATCAAAGAATACAGCAGGATTATAGAAGTCCCAGAACTGGAGACCAGATCGTCCACAGACTAAACAATTGTACAACAAAATGGAGACTCAATCAACAGGAACACACGAGTTCTGGAGATCATTTATATTGCGTCCTTGGATTTGTTTTGCTAACTCGCGGTCACCAGCATCATGTCGTGATTCATGTTGGTCACACACATCTCCCTGTTGTACCGGCAAACCCCACTGTAATCAGCATGTGCGTGTCTTTCTCCAGACTCTCCCCACAAGCAGCTCGGTAATTAGTGGGTATTGTACCTGGCAGTTTTTGTTTTCATGTCTACAGAATTTCAGCTTGTTTCTGCTACCAAGCCTACACATTCACTGAAATGCCAAATGAGCCAGGCGACCACATACAGGATCAGTTACCAGCAGCTTGAGATGGTGTTATGACTTAAATGTACAGTGGTGGCAGAGAGAGGACCTACCAAAAGCAAGTCCCAGGATAATCACACTGAGCTCAATGGCCAGCAGAAAGAAGCGGGTAATCTCCCAAAGCACCTAAAGAGAGAAGGAAACATTGGCGAGTGGTCAATCTGAATTGTCTTTTTTAACAAGCCTGATCTTCTCCACATATCAGGCCTTCTCACAGGGGCACGGAAGGAGGGACAAAGGACAAAGGCCCGTATGTTATCACACGTCATATCATTTTACTGTCAGGGGTAGGTCAGATTACTTTCTAAATGTAATCGGTCAGTTACAGGTCACCTGCCTAAATTTATCAGTAAAATAACATCAGGATTACACAAACTAACCTTGATTATTTTCAGTTTCTTTTTGATAAAATGTAGGAGACATTATGCAAAAATAGGATGAGCTTGCCTTCCCCAGTACACACCAGAAGTTCCCACACTTTTTGCCCAATCACCTCTAAAAAATGCATTGCTTCTTGACTAGAATACATCTGCAGGGAATGTTTTACGTTAATGTTTCAAATATTGTTCCAAGTGCCTGAGATATTGCCTGCTGAAACGTTGTCACCAGTCTGTCTATCTCCATCGACCTGTCTCCTAGTATTCACTTTAGACACTCACAGTACTACCCAGTCACCCAAAACCTGCTCACATTCCACGTGGACTAGCTAATTCGATGTCTTGATTGGGAAGGGGAGCATAACTACACGCTTTCATTTAGACTTTTATAAAGAGTCTTGAGCAAGTATGAAGGCAAAAAGCTAGTCTTATGATACGGGGTGGGGAATTTCACCCCAGGACGCTTTACATGATCAAGCAGAAAAGAAAGAGGAGTACTCCGATGTCTGCCCTGATCACTGGAGACATGGGACGGCCCTTCTACGAAGTGTCCCGGGTAACCCATATTTCATGTTTTCCTTAGCCACCACGGGAGTCCAATTCCATTAAAAAAAAAAAGCAGAATCAAGCTAGGCGACCATTTTGTGCCCCACACTGGGCCTTACCTTGTCAATAATGGTGGCAGCGCTGGAGGCACTGACAGTCATGGACACTATGGCACGGGTGATGCCCACCGCTGCAACCACAAACACCTGCAAGGACGAGAGATATTCACCAGGAGAATATAAGGCAATACGGACATCCATCATCTAATCTCAATACTTAGCATTGAGTATGGATCACCTGAACTGCTTATCTATTGACACTCCTAACTATGTGTATTGTTGGAAATCTAACAATCATCTCTTTGAAAATATGCAGCACTTGCAGAACTGGTGACTTACCAGTATGTAGAAGGTTATGAAAATGGGGCTGGAGGTCAGTCTGATTTTGGCCCTGGCTGAGGGCAGCTTCCAGATCAGGAACATGAAGAATACTACATTGGGAATGAGTAGTGTGAGATCCCAAAATCGCACACTAAGAGAGAGGGGGAGAGAGAACAGGACTGTAGGACAATAGATGTAAAATTGTCTTAGCAGCTTTGGCTGTGACATTTAAGTCCTCTTTAATATGAATAGAGTGTAAAGCACATTGAATTGATCTACGTATGAATTGTGCTATACAAATAAACTTGCTTGCTTGCTAGACTGTCAATTACATCCAGACTACTGTATATGGCCAAGAGGAAGTCCTCATAACCACACTTAACTAAACAGTTCCAGCCAGGTCAACCTCACCTGCGTCTCATTGTCATGATGATAATGAAGATAACCTAGACTTCTTTGACCTAATGTTTCCAAACGTAATATAAAACAGTTGAAAATAAGTAGCATTATAGTGACAGGATCAACAAAGTTTTGGCTTACCGTGAATTGCCTATGTCCTCAAACAGGACCTGCAGACACTGGTGAGGTTTTGAGATGTTGGTCTCGCTCTCTGGTTGCCAGGTTGGGATCGATGATGTGTCCACAGAGGTAGGCAATACGCTGTCATTGTATTGCGAAAACCTCACCACGGCAGTCACGGTTTCAAGCATAATGCATTCAAGGCCTAGCGGTAAGGGCAAATAGTGTTATACGTGCGCACAATGCGTTGTTGTTATCCACTCAATAGACCGGTCTTTTTGTTCACCACCAACGAAACGTAGTTATATCTCGTTGCAGCGAAAAAATGCCACGTTTAGTGCCTCTGCTTTTTACATTGAATTCTTCAAACTTTCTCCACGTCAGGAGTCCGGGTGAAAACAAACATTACGTAACGACGGCGACACGCACCAAGCTAGCGTTTGTTTACCGACGGACCAAAGTATTAGGTTAACTAGTTGGTTCATGTTAATGGTCTAGTAATAATCTGTCAAACAAAAATGTCTTTGGTAACTTGTAACGTTATTTATATCTTATATTTAGAAGTGACCTCTTCGCTCATATGTATCATTAACACGTACTGCACGGTACGGGTTATCCAGAGCAAAAGGAAAAGCCTAATAAGCAATATACAGTACTAGTTTAAACAAGGATAAAATAACTACTGTAGTATTGTCAGTAGCGAACCGTGAAATACCGTAGTACTGTACAGTACATGTATTGTAACTGTGTGTACACAACGGCGCACTCATTTTTCATGGATAGCACAAGATTAGTCAACATTAGGTAACTGAAGTTGTATTCCAAACAGCAACTATAGGCAGACAATGCTATGCTTTTAGTGCCCCACATATGGAGTTTCAAAACAAACAACACCTTTTCAGGGAAAACTGACTGACTAGAGCAAGGCAGCATTGCGACAATTCCGTAGCTTCATAACAAAAATGTCTGACGTAAAGCAGATAGCCCTATATAGTACGACTGTACTGTTTAGCAATCTAACAATCTACTTACCCTTTTAGTAGTCTCAAAGTGAAGCGCAAGTTGTATGTTCTGCAGCACCTTTCGATGACAATACTTTTGATGCAAGCAACATAGCTACCTAACCTATCATTTTAGCGTTTACTGTTCAATTACCAGAGCTTGGCTGGCTAGTCACCTGACAAACCGCTTTCGTTTCTTTACACATGTACGCATGCGCCGCGAAGAATGCTATGACAACGTCCGGTTCTATCAAAAGTCACTTTTGAAAAATAAACATTATTGTTGCAATTCTTAGTATATCACAAATACTAAACAATATGAATTTGTGATATTTTGCAATTTTTACACAGAAATATGGAGTTCAACAATTTAGTTTGGTAGTATGACTGAAACAGCCCTGCCCCCCTCCAAAAAATCTCTAGTCTGTAACTTTTTCTTCATAGCGAAAAAACAATATTTTAAAATGAATGCTTACATTACCAAAGCATAAAGGTGGCTTACTGGACAACCCCTCTTACAGCATTGCAGCATTAACCCTAATAAAACACCAGAGGACCAAGGTTTGTGTGTAATACCACACTTTTATTATAATATAATAATTGGTAATGTTAGCGACCTTAGTGGCAATAAGGCATTTTGTTAAGGTAATGCTGGCATTCTAATCATAAAGCCAACTACTGTTTTTTAAAGAGCAAATCACAAAATATACAGTTAAAGAAAGCATGAGTAATTACATTAGTAAACATTGTGGAGTTCAGTGTCATACTTGTTTTAGTAGCATGTGTTGAGTGTATGCAAGGAGAGCCTTCTAAAATAAACAGCCCAGGAGTAACTGCTGCCTGCATGGCTGAGCGGTGTTGGGATGGAACGTTGTAGCTGCAAGACTTAGGACATTTTTCAGAAACAACAAGGGTGAGAGGCTCACTCACTACAACAGCTGAAATGTGGCCGAGCAGACACTTTTAGTACAGGGGTCATCCCGTTTACTTCTCAGTAAATTCAAAACTGGAATTGATTTGGTTCCCAAATTCTAAATTCATACCCTTTACACACATTCTTCATAGCTAACTAATGAGAGACAACTATGAGTGAAAAAACAAGCTTTTCTAAAAGCCATTAACTGAAATATGACGGACTGAAATGCCTTATTTAAGACTTGGCTACCTACTCTTTAACAGCCAGCATTCAAGCACTGACAAGGTAGAATGCCCATATTGCATCTTGTCAAACCATCGAAAAGTAAACAAGCACACCCAGGTCATAGTCACAACATCCCAGTTTAAAATGTTTGCAGCCTGGAGCACAGTAACAGTTCAAGAGCATACTGTTATGCAGGCCTTTGGTTGGCCGGACATCATCCTATAAGCCAGGTGCACTGGCTCCGTGAGGTTTGCCTTAAAGGTGCACACATGTGTCTTCCCACTGCACTGGCTGATGTTGTAGAAGCTGAGCCTCTGAGATCTGAAGTTCAGTATGATCTCCAGTCTGCGTACCACCGGAGTTCTCTTCAGGGGCACGTCTTGGCCCTGCTCAAAGGATCTGAGCAGGTTATCGAACCACATCAGGCACCAGGAAGCCCGGCTGCTCTCAAGGGCGCTCGCTAGCCCGCTGCGTGCTAGAGCCCTGCTGTAGCACACCCCGATGATCCAGGGAGAGCCTCCATCCAGGTCCACCTCCCAGTGATGCTCACCTCCGAAGAAGCTCTGGGTGCTCAGCACCTGAAGGAAGCTGCTGAACCTTGTGGGCAGATCCGGGTAGGGCAGCTTTTTGGGGCTAAAGGTCACAGTCTTCAGGTCCTCTGAAAGCACCAGGCAGGGGTGGGCTGTGTCCACGTCAAAGGTCACCTCCGAGGGGTTGAGGACGTTGCGTAGGGAACGCTGGGCCGCCCCGAGTCCCTCCCTCAACTCTGCAGTCTTCCGTTCCAGCTCGTCACAAGCGTGGCCCGAGTTCACTTTAGACTCCGGCCCGGTCTCATCATCCAGCTCATCTAGAGGCTGCCGGGCGATCAGCTCAGTGATGCACGGTTGGACCCGCTGAAGCTTTTGACTGAAGACCCCAGCGTCTCGCTCGGTCAGGAGAGATTCGGCTTGGAGTTGGGCCTCCCTTAACCTCTCTCGGACCTCAGAGGCTTGGTGTACGCGGCTGCTTAGGCTCTCTTCACCGGGACGCAGTTCTGCCTCTATCAACTCTCTCATCCCAGTAACGTAGTTGACCGTCAGCTCCGTCATCTGCTCCAGCAGCCTGGCGGCCTTGCCTCTCAGAAGGTTGTTTTGGGCCCTGACCTCAGACTGCCTCTCCTCCTCCCGCTGCAGTCGGTCGTCAGCCACCTGCAGCCTCGCCTTCAACTGGGATACCTGAGACCCTAACAGGAGTTTGGACTCCTCCATTATCACTGTCTCCTCCCTGGTCTTGGCATCCACCAGTTCTTTCTTCGGAGAAACCAGGGGCTCTACAGCTGCATCTCTCAAACCCGTATGTAGCGGTTCCTGTTGCTCGCTGTCTAATGGGAACCCAGAGGTCACGTTTTCGCTCTGGTTAGCCGGCCGCACCCCCTGGTGGCCGTAATCACTATCTCCATCTGTGGAGGGGCTGCCGTTTCCTGCTGTGCTAGCTTTGTAGCTCTGGATGATGCTGCACATCTTGAAGTTCTTCAAGAGAGCTTGAGGACCTTGGTACTCTGCCTGACACTCAGGGCAGCAGCAGCGGGCCGTGTCAGTGCCCATGTACTTCCTTAGGCAGGCCGAGCAATAGACGTGGCCACAGGGTAGGGACACCGGGTCAGAGAAGAGCTGCATGCAGATGGGGCAACTCAGGTCCAGGACCAGGGGCCCTTCAATTTCAGACAGCGACATGCTAGTAGTGTCAGGCTCTAAAATGAACATCAAATACCAAGGAGATGTAAAAAGCTGTTGTGAAATACTTAATTAAAATGTCTTTTTAAAACTGTTCATATGCATTTTAAAATAACCTAAGGAGACCTTAACCTTTGAGTCAATCCATTGTCCTTCATGTCTTTCTGACAGCATGTGTAACATTTCATATATTTTTAGTACTCAGGGACGAACCAAGATTACATTTAAATAGTATCACTATAATCTGGTTAATCCAAGAGACAACTCAAATAGCTACCTTTGTGAAAAGTTAAGTATTACATTCTCTTGCACAATATGTAGGCCTCATTTAAAATGTATATATCCAGTACATTTCACTAGCCAAGGAATTCAACAGATCCTACCTGCTTGCATTGTTCTTTTCAAGCGAGGTATAGCCTATATTTGTTTATCATTATTTAACAACCAGAGGCATGGCAAAATCTTAAAATGCATAATAATTTGTTTACCGAGTGACTGGCTATAATTACGCAACAGGTCAGGTTACCAAAAACTATAAACCTCAGTTTAAGGTCCAATGGGTTTTGCATCAGAAGGGACGTTATCTTGCTGTAACGCCCATTTACAGGGTTGCGTTCAGGTTCAATGAAAACTATCACCCAATGTGATAATTTGTAAGGTATATAGGGTTATTATCAGATATCTTATGGAAAATGCGACATAAGGTACCTTTAAATCACACTACACGCATCCTAATTTCGTATCCATGTGTGGTTTGAATATGAAAACAACTCACCTACAATCGCGTTGTTTAGTGGGATACGTTCTTTTTAACGTGTAAACATTGTCGGTTAATAAACGCATTCAAAAACCGCACCCGTCGCGATCTCATTACGACAGATTCAGTCGATGTGCAAAAATCCCCAACTAATAGTTTAAAGTGCTGCTAGATAAGACCAAGTCTAAAAAAGTATAACTCTCTAAAATGATATGCAGCCAACAACTTCCACCACGTCCGTGACATCAGAGAAATGTTGCGGTCCATGATGATTTTACTTCCTGTTTGATTGCAAAATCACCTGGGTGTTCATATACTGTATTCACGTTTATGATAGAATAATTATAGTGTGAAAGAAAATGAAACCCTTTTCTGTATACGGTACTCTTCTTTTTAATAATTACAAATGCGAAAATGTAACTCAGATAAGAAAAAAAATTCAAACAAAGAACGTGCAGTTTAATAGCTTATACTCAATATTAATATAATAGCTTAAAACATACTGCAACAAAATTATTTTTGGCTTCAATGCAATGTCTATGTACACGGCATGACAATTAGGATGACATTAAAAAAGGTATTTGAAAATATTATGGAATATAAAAGCTTATAAATCAGACTAAGCTAATGTCAGACCAGACCAAACCCCTTTGAAATTCCCATTACAGTCCATTTACTCAAACCTGGAATGAAAATCCAATCCAACCCTCACTCACATTAATCCAAATATTAACTACAGTGTAACAAAACTCTTCATGGCTGTGCTCAATTCAAAACCTCACAGTGCAATACCAACACAGGAGTGTGATCCAAGCCTTGGAGTGGCAACAAAAATTCTGATGACACTTTTGCCCCATAACAGAAGTCCAGCTTGTGCGGTGCCCTGTCCAGATTCACCCCCAACCCCACTAATCACCTCCCCAACTCTAAGACAGGGGCTGGACATTGTTTCTGGGCTCCGCAGCAGAAATGTCATATACCAAGGAGATCAAAGAGCTAGCTTCCAGTTCAAAGCAGCAAGTCAGGTATGTTTGGACACAGGGGAACTTACTCAGAACACTAGACTAGCACTCAGCACATTTTCCATTACACTGAGTATTTTCTGAGCTCCAGCATATTCCCCAGGGTCAACCTGAACACCGGTGTGGCTTTCTAGACTTTGTCTTTTTGCCAATCACATCCGAATCCCGAGGAACAGAAACTTATGGGGGAGGGCGGGCAATGCTTTCTCTAGGAAAATGTTTTCCCCGATTCATGGCATTCAACTGCATCACAAATGTAGAACGTTTTAATAAATATGCAACTGTTAACGTTAAACACGGTGAACAGTATCGATAGTCAAAGTAGGCCAACAGTACAGGAATCCACAAGACACAATCTCTTCACGACACAAGCAACATCTGCCGTGTGTACGTGACTAGTACAGCACAAACTTTTAAACACGACACGTAAAACAAACCCAAAAACAGAAGCGGGCTCTTGTCCAGTTGTCTTCGAAGGCCACAGGAGATAAATTTACAGTTAGGGATATAGCGATTCAAAATGACAAAGCTCGTTTTGGAATTATTGAGCAACACAAATGCACTTATCTCCAGTATGACGTGGATAGTAGCAACTGTGGTCAGCACAGTGTTTATTATTGCTAAAAGTATTTCAAAATATTCAGTGTAGTTTTGCATAAAATGTACAGTCATATTTGGTCTCAACTCTGCTCTCTTGTGTCTGTACCAGAAGGTTTTTCAAAACCAGGTGCTCTAGTCAGATGAGTCAACGCAGAAAATCTGAATATAAAGTATATTAACTGAAGAGAGAGAGAAATGTTTATGAGAAGGCAAAAAAGGGAAATGTGAGGGGAAAGGCTGTGTGTGTGTGTGTGTGTGTGTATGTGTGTGTCTAGTCTAAAGCAGACAGGTCTAGCGGAGGTAGAGGCTCTCTCCAGTAGGAGAAGTGGCTGTACTCAGGGCAGTCAAAGGAGGACGACCGCCCATCCTGGGAGATCATAGGGAAGAAGTGCTCCACCAGCTCGCTGAGATGAGTGTACCTGTCACACACACGGGCACGCACGCACGCACAGAGAGCATTAGCTTAACAACTCACAGAAATGATTCAGAATGCAAACTTATCATGAGCATGCTTTGTTAAGTAGTTGGACTGAATTAAGACTGTGAAACAGTTCTGCATGTTACTAGTGTCCCAGTTCTTATCCCATTATGTTATGCACTCAGCGCCCACAGTGCTGAATTGTATGCCAACACAATGCATGTTTTATGTATTCCATCTGTGATGTATATCAACAGCATTAAATGCCATGGTGAGTGTGTTTGTGTAATACAGGGGCTTCGGATTCCATGTTCACTTGGAATCTGGACTGAACTGACAGCGGGCACTTCTCCCCTCGGCGGTTGTGCTTACGAGGACTTGGTCCCTTTGTTCTTCTCCTGAACCAGCTCTCCCTTGGGGTTCACAGTGAAGATCTTGGTGTCAGGGACACCCACCTCTTTATACGCATAGGCGTCCTGGAATCACACAGACAGCACCCAGATCAGATTTAAGCTGAAACACCTTTTAAACCTGCCCTCCCTCCTAACCCAGAGAACAGACTGAGAAACATCTTCAAACACAGACAGCACCCGGATCAGATTTAAGCTGAAACACCTTTTAAACCTGCCCTCCCTACTAGCCCAGAGAACAGACTGAGAAACATCTTCAAACACAGACAGCACCCAGATCAGATTTAAGCTGAAACACCTTTTAAACCTGCCCTCCCTCCTAACCCAGAGAACAGACTGAGAAACACCTTCAAACGCAGACAGCACCCAGATCAGATTTAAGCTGAAACACCTTTTAAACCTGCCC
>JACXGJ010007530.1:0-30227 GCA_016801105.1 Esox niger | reverse complement strand
ACACAGAATCTCACAAACATACAAACACACACACACACACACAAAACACACAAAACACAGAATCTCACAAACATACAAACACACAGACACACACACACAAAACACACAAAACACAGAATCTCACAAACATACAAACACACACACACACACACACACAAACACATTGCAAGAGGAATGAGAAGAGAGGAATGAAATATGGACCTGGAACTCTGAGAACCTATCTGATGATACTGAAACTTGGTAAAGTTTGTATGGCTAGAAAAGGTAATGAATTGGCTGAGAATCTGTTGGTGCGTGTGTGGGAATAGAGGCAGTAGAGGGGAGAATGGGTCTTATCTTGACTTTGGCTCAGTGACATAGGGAGGATACGACAGGTTGTTCTGTGGGGCCCGCCTTGCTCTCAGTGATAAATCAGTCCTCACACGATGGTCTCGTTGGTTCATAGTCTGGGAGAAAGGTCCAAAAGAGCTTTCAACTATCAGCAAAACCCGTTAACACACAGAACTGGTCTGGAAATAGTTTTCAAACAGAATAATGCTTTATTTGCCAAGCAACCTTTAATACAATATGTTGTGAGAAATTAGCTGTATGAATACATTTCAAGTTATTCATATGGCTGGGAAGGGTCAAATAAAGAGTTCCATGACCATCAAAGCTTTTCCACACAGAGATTGACCCCAGAACATTTTAATCAGTGAAGCTGAGGAAAATCCTCTCACTTAAATCAATATTGCATAGTATGGTTTGGCTCAAATAACACAGCAAAATGGATCTCCAGGACAGTGGACAGACTTCCAAAACACAAACGTACTGCCACGTTGCACATTATCAAAGAGAATCAGTCAGAACACACAACGCCGAGCCAAAAGTCAAAGCACACAGTTCAGTGGGAAAGAGCCCAATGGGTCTCTTCTATCATAAACGACGGACAAGTAATGAATGTCACCCCGGAGTATATAAACCCTGTCTAACCGTTCTACACACGTCACTGCACGTCCGGATCCGATCGACCACAGGCTGACTCAAAACCAACACTGACACAAGCAGAAGCAGCAGAGTCGACAGCCTAATGCCTTGAAGGTCAGCCGCATACAATACACAACAACACATCAACCCCATGACTGTGACAGAACTAATACCCAGTACCAATTCACACACGTCCCTGATGGTATCTAACGCCGGCATCTACATTTCACGCGTGCGTACAGTCCAATCACACGTGTCGTCAAAGGGTGTGTCCAATCTGAGAAGTCGAAATGCTCGCCATCGCCGTGGTCAACCAGTGACACTGCGAGAGTCCCGGTGCCAGTCTGGTTCATTCATCCCCTGACCTCCCCATGTAACAGACACATTGATTGTAAGCTGCTATAAATGTACGTAATGCTAAATAAATCATATTTGGAGCTCTGAAGAACAGCATCGGATTACATTGTAAAAGGTAAATGTGATATTAGGAAAAAGTTTGTGATAATTTTAGTCATTCGGCAGGTACTCTTAACTACTGTCGTCCTCAAAGACAGAACGACGGATTTGTTTTTAACTTGTCGGCTCATTAATTCAATCGAGAAATCTTTCGACAACTGGTCGGATGCTCTAAGAACTGTCTGCCTCCCAAAGTAATGTTCCTCATTGTGTGGTAGCAAGACATATCCACATCCAGTGGATTTGTGCAGGTGCTGGTGTTTCCCGGAGAATTCACCAACAAATCAAACAGAAAAATGTCCTATGAAGAGTTAAGTGTTGAATCATGGCGTCGGTAGTAAAATCCCTTGCGGGCACGAACAGCCGCGTAGAGTGCTATCTTTTTGATTTGTTCTTTATTATGTCGTGTCATGTGGGCATGTTTCGTCCCAGATCTCGGCAAAACGTTGGATTGTAATGGGATTTTTTTATGTTTGTAGTTCTGTCTATTAATATTCTGGATAATGTTATGTTTAATATGAAAAACCGGTAGACTAGCTGCTGCTTTTGGCAGTAGCTAATGGGGATCCAAATGAAATGTTAAATCCTAAATCTTCTTTGAGAGTCTTACTTTCCCCACACACAACCTTCATTCCAGGAACCATTATTCTCCTCATCGTCATCCCTGCAGGAAAGCAATCAGCACATACCCCGTTCCCAACAGAATACTGTAGCTAGCTACAACTGTAAAATAGATTTGTCGTGAGGCAAACTAATTATGCGTTTTCCTGTGGAATTTATAACCGTGTTGCCACGACGATAATACAGCCTGCAGCAACATTTAACTTTGGTACTTTGATTAATAAATGGTGCTGAAGATACAGACCCTGAAATATATATAAGTGAGGACTGGCAGTATAGTACCTTTGATTATATTTATTTAACCTCTAACCTTAACCCTAAGAGTCACCCTAATTGTATTATTATTTAACCAGTATTTTGGCTGGAGAGGTCATGCTGAGACCAAAGGTCTCTTTTGCTCATGTGCCCTGCATCCAAGTTGTTAACACAAAATCAATATCCCAACCTTTATACCTACCCTTAATATTACTGTAAACATGACACACACATACAGACATATATGTACACACACACACACACACACACAAACACACACACACACACACATCGAATCACACAGAAACACGCAGAATCACACAAACACACATAAAAGGGAACAACTGAGAAGTCATCTAACATCACACGAGTAGCATCATTAGTCTGGACAGACTATCCCTCCTCTATCACTCCTCTATCCCTCCTCTATCCCTCCTCTATCCCTTCTCTATCCCTCCTCTATCACTCCTCTATCACTCCTCTATCCCTCCTCTATCAATCACTCCTCTATCACCTCTCTATCACTCCTCTATTCCTCCTCTCTATCCCTCCTCTATCACTCCTCTATCCCTCCTCTATCACTCCTCTATCAATCACTCCTCTATCACCTCTCTATCACTCCTCTATCCCTCCTCTATCACTCCTCTATCAATCACTCCTCTATCACCTCTCTATCCCTCCTCTATCCCTCCTCTATCCATCCTTCTCTCTATCACTCCTCTCTATCACTCCCCTCTATCCATCCTTCTCTCTATTACTCCTCTCTAGCACTCCCTCTATCACCCCTTCTCTCTATTGTTCCCCTCCTCTATCCCTCTTTCCCTCTATCACTCCCTTGCTATCACTCCTCTCAATCACTTCTCTCTATAATTTTTCTCTGTACTCACATAAAAGTAAAATACAGCCTGGTTGAGAAAACATTGTGCTGTTTGTCAGAGTGGTGGCCGTAAATGGGGGGTGTCTGCTGTATGGCAGTCAGTGTGTGTGTGTCAGAGTGGTGGCCGTAAATGGGGGGTGTCTGCTGTATGGCAGTCAGTGTGTGTGTGTCAGAGTGTGTAATGAAATATAAGGAGCTGTGGCAGGCAGGGTCAGTAGAGGAAGAGGCATGGTGAAGGAATCTTATCATGGCTCTGCCAGCCAATACAGCACAGACAATACATTCTGTAGTTTCCAATAACCTGTATAGAAAACAGACAATACATTCTGTAGTTTCCAATATCCTGTATAGAAAACAGACAATACATTCTGTAGTTTCCAACATCCTGTATAGAAAACAGACAATACATTCTGTAATTTCCAACATCTCATATAGAACACAGACAATATATTCTGTAATTTCCAACATTCCATATAGAACACAGACAATATATTCTGTAATTTCCAACATCCTGTATAGAACACAGACAATATATTCTGTGGTTTCCAACATCCCATATAGAACACAGACAATATATTCTGTAATTTCCAACATCCTGTATAGAACACAGACAGTATATTCTGTAATCTCCAACATCCCGTATATAACACAGACAATATATTCTGTAATCTCCAACATCCCATATAGAACACAGACAGTATATTCTGTAATTTCTAACATCCTGTATAGAACACAGAAAATATATTCTGTAATCTCCAACATCCCGTATAGAACACAGGTGGTAGTGTCAGCAGTCACACAAAATGCGCCAGTGATGCTAACTTTAGCTAGATAAACTCAGTGGACTGCCCTGAATATCAGCTAGCTAGTTGGCCTTATACTGTAGATGTTGAGAACCAACCGTCTTTATCTCCCAGGGAGGATACATTGAGTAGAACGCACTTGGACAAACATTCAAAACGTACACGACATTCATAAAACCCAGATGATACTTTTACCACCCAACATCCTCTCTGCTGAATGCAAATTATGCATTTTGTAATTCTGACATTAGTAAAACTCGTTTTCACATGTGGGGGTACCCCAATCTTCACAAGTGGGAGTCCCCCAATCTTCGCCAGTGTCAATTTAGTGTTTTGTAAAAGTTAGACCGACTGTGGAATTGAACAACTTTCACACAGCGTTTTCTCTGTGTCGGCTCTGCACTGAGAAACTAGGCACCAACACACGGAGCCAGACATTTAGAAGGCCTGTTTACATCCTCAGAAAATACATCTTGTCTGACAGAGTTCTTTATAAAACAAGCTGCCAAGATGGCAAGAAATGGGACGGATCGGACTATTCACTCGAGCCTCAAAATGAACAGCGGCCCATTGACTCTGTCAGGACCCAGATTGGAATCAAAATTATCAACTCAACAAACCAAAACCAAGCCACAGCGATTTGCTTCACAATGATGGATGACTGTATATGCGCGCGCGCGCTGCACTGTTGGCATATTATCTCCCATACCGACGTCTGACCAATGGACACCGCCTGTCTTTTCACAGCCACAGAAAACGCCATTTTACGAAATTAAAAATAAACTCCTTTCAGTACAGTTACAATAGCGACGGAGACTTAGATGTGCTATATATACAGAACGTCCTATAAGCATCCCTCCAACACACTCCACTTGTCCTATAATAGGCTGTTGAACGGCATAATGGATTATCAAGGCTCCAGGCCCAGTCGGCCCTGATTCACATTAACCTCTGTGCTTTCCAAGGATGCATCGTTATGTAAATGCGTCAGCCTCCATCCCGCGATCCCTCTCCCTCTTCCATGCCCTTTCAGTCTATCTGTGTGTAAACACTATTATTTCATCCACTTGTCCTCTGCTCTTATTCAAGCCTGAGTGCCAAAAGAAAATGTCCATGTAATGAAAATGTAATGGACATTTAATGGACTCTTTTCTTAGATGTTATCCAGCTAATGGATTGGGAGTAGACCACTGAACAACTATCGGTCTATTCAAAACTCATTCAGTGGATGACTACCTCTGTGCAAACAGTACACCGACTCAAATACAACTGAACGATATGAAAGAAAAACACTGTAGAGTAAAAAACCTTTCGATAGAATGGAAGATTCCATAACACCCTCCAGGATGAATGAATACGCTTGCAAACTTACGGGAACTTTCTGTTAATTCCCTGCTCACTGCTTCAATTCCAGTTGGAGGTTCCCAGAATCGGAATTGAGGAACACAAGGAGGAATATATTTAAAGTTCCCGGAATTTTCCAAGCCTACATGTTAGACAGACCACCAGAACTACACAGTCAAACAATAACATTTTACGGTCACTACAACCATCCCCAGGCTACTTTAATGGCCTCTTAACTGGGCTCCTCAAAAAGACTAAACCCGCTGCAGCTCATTCAGAATGAGCAATAAATCACTCAATGGTTTAGACCACGAATACATTTTTGATATGTTTGAAGATTATTAACCAGGCAGGGCTCTTAGATCCATGAACTCAGGTCAGCTAGTAGAGCCCGGTACAAAGGAAACATGGCAATGCTGCATTTAGAAGCTAAGCTACATTCAAGTGGAAGAAACTACCAGAAGATCTTAGACGTGCCCCAAACGTATCCATTTTTAAATCCAGGTAAAAAATATTTATCTTTCCACGTGTCTATGACTGAGAGCTTAAACTCAACCACACTGTTAGCCTTATAGCTTTTATAGCTTTCTCACATAATGTACTACGGCATCTACCAGTTATGTTTTTATTTCATTTTTATTAAATGTATATGTTCATATTCTATGTAAAGCACATGGAATTGCCTATTTGATGTTTTTATTCTAGTATTTGTCATTATGCTACTGTATTTTTATATATATATATTTTTTTTGTCATTCACATCTATCTATGAATTGTGCTATATGAATCAACTTGCTTGCTTATGACTCCATTTTCACATTGTTTACAGTGATGATGCCTGTAGAATCTAGTAATGTTTTATTTTAAACACCAGAACCAGACCCCATCCCCAGAGACACCAGAACCAATCCCAATCCCCAGGTACACCAGAACCAGTCCCAATCCCCAGATACACCAGAACCAGTCACTAGTTTTTCAGAGTGCTGCTGCAGACACCTTACTCTCACATGCACACACACATAGAGAGACTCTTTCTTTTTGTCTGGGTAGCACCCACAGCCAGTTCTAGGTACAAGCGATGTAAGTGCTTGCTTGGGGCCCCCAAAAGGCTAGAGCCGGCCCTGGTCACAGTGAGAATCAACAGATGGTCCAACTGAACGCTACTCTGCTTTGTCCTGTCCCTCCTGGGCAGCGCCAGTCAAATGGAGCCTGTGAGATCTATCACAAGCCATGGTGGCAAATGTCTCTCAGTTCCCACAAATGCTAATTTACTCCCGCGAGGTCCAAAAACCCCGAGGAGGAGTGGAGGGCGATGGGCTGAGATGGAGGGGCCTCAGTCTGTATTCCAATTTAGAAATGACACCATGAAAAAAACATCCTTCTAAAAAGGGCATTGAAATTTCCCTGGCCCGAGGACAGACAGACGGACCCAAATTGAACGGCGCTCTGAGAGGGATGTGGGGGCTTGACATTCACGGTGCCATCGCGACGTTCTCCTCAGAGGATAACCCACCAACACATTCCACCAGAAGGGCTGAGCACACCCCAGCCTGCTGGCTCTCACTGGCTCTCACTGGGTTCATTAGAGAAGAGTGGACCGAAGAAGCTACAGAGAGAGAAAGAAAAAGAGAGTATTAGGCAGACAAAAAATGTGAGTGTGTGTGTGTGTGTGTGTGTGTGCACTCATGCGCACATGTAAAGTAAATACCGCATAATTCCCAAGGATCTCCCAACTAGTCCTATTAACCCTATAAACACTGTGTGGCGACAGACATTTGGGTGGTACCATTTGATTCGTCTGGCTGTTGGGATTAGCGGGGCAGAGCTAGACTGGGGACAATCTGGGGCTCTAAAACGTCTTTAGAATCCAAATGCCATCCCTTGGTTGGCACAGTATATGTCTTTCTGTAAAAATGTTTTATTTGAAAGCTTTTATTTTGGGGAAATTGTGTTGCCTTTGGTTTTGGAGTATGCTATTGGTATCTGTCAACATGAGGACCTAAGAGATGTCAAAGAAATTCAAGGTAGCCATTTTGAGGCTGAGAAACTTTTACATATCCATTATAAACACAGCCAAAATCTGATGCTAACCAAAAGAAGGAAACACTAGTGAAAACAGCAATTGCAAACCACCTCCCAGGCCTGTAACAGCATAGAGATTTTTATACTGACCAACAGATCAGGAACTGTCCAATGGAGAGAGGGTGGTTGTGTTGGTGACTAACATCTGCAGAAGCCAAACTGTGGAGGTCTCCTCACCCACCACAAACTACCTCTTGACTCTCCGTCTACCTTACCTAAGTAACAGGTACCGCCAATCAGCATAGCCTGTTTGTAGAGAACCCAGAACCTCTCCCGATCACATTTTGTAATTCAGGTCTTGACTTCACCCCTCTGATGTCAAAAACTCCAGCCAGTAATCCCCACCGTCTTCCCTTTCCAAGACACTTGAACGCACTGAACCGTAATTCATTATTTTCTTACCTCACAGTTTAATCTCCTCGACCCAAACCAGTCAGGCTTCAAAACGAGCCATTCAACCAAGACTTCTCTCCTCCACTGTGTGTAACAGAAGCACTTAGCAGTGGCCAAGCCAAGTCTCCTTTGTTCTCATCCTCCTTGATCTATCTGCTGCCTCCAGCACTGTGAACCACAGCATCCTACATTCCACCCCTGATTTGGGCATCTCTTGGATTGCCTCCTACCTGGCAGACATCTCCTGCCAGGCGGTGCAGAGAGGATAGGTGTCTGCCGCGTGGCCTCTTAGCCCTGCTGTTACCCCACGGTTCTAGGTTACTTATTCAGATTGCAGCGGCCTCCAAATGTCAATGCAAATGCGAGGCAACAATAAAACTTGGGCAGAGCAAAGTAGATATTGTGTGGGGGGGGCACTGCTGGGGAGCCGTGGGCTTGACATTGCAGACGGTACGTGGGTGTGTGACAGAGTGTCCATACTACCAGTTAAATGCCGAACCACAAAGACAAAAACAATCCATTTAACACTTTGGTTTTTGTCTTCTTCGTCCACACGTACAATGGCCACAACAACAACATTATCCACTCAAGACGCTTCCATTGTTGTTGTTTTCCGTTGGCATAGACAAGACCGACTCTGCCTGTCAAGACAACATGAGTTCACGCCACAAATTAGCCACATTTTTCAAAGCGACAGTTGACGGATGAATCCTGTGAATAAGAACGAATAACAGAAGCCACAAATGAACTCATTTTAAATGTGACAACAGTCCTGAGTAACAGAAGAACCGGGACACCACTTCACAGAACAAAGAACTCACCCACTGGGCACACAGCAGTCTAATGTATATTGTGGATTTTCATTGGATGGGGATATCATTCAATGTTAAACCAACAAAATAATTTCCACCTCATCGTTGGATTTATGTTAAATGTTGGGCAAAAAAGCAACATTTCCTTGCGTGTATGACTTTCTGCAAATCCAATTTGTCGTTTTTTTACCAGACAAGTTGATTGAGAACTGGTTACTATTTATGACAACAGCCGGTTGGGAATGTGGGGGAGGTAAAATTAGGGTCAACTGTCTTGCTCATGGACTGAATGAGAGCCTTAACATTGGTGGTGAGGGGATTTGAACCAGGGACCTTTTAGACATGATCCTCAACATGACCTTACCACCTGTTATTGTAAATTATTTAGTTGAAATCACATTTCATTATTTGGTTAAAATCATGTGGTTCTCCGGTTTAGATGTTACTAAAGAGAACCTGTGGATGACCAGGTTGACTAGAAGCAGCCTAGAATGGGCCTACAGCACAGCTGGACAACTCCTGTTATGGGGAGCTGAAAAAATGAAGTAGTCCCTGATTGGAAGGTGGGGGCAGAAGTGTTGGAGGCATCCAGGAGTGGAGTAACCCCGCCCTGGTACAGCTCTTGTGCATGTCTCTGTAAATGTATTCCACCCTCAAATGATCAGTGGAGCTGAAACCTGGACATCTACACCAGACTGAAATAACAGGCAGCTCTGTTCATGACTGAATCAGAAGGTAAACAAACTGTGATGAGGATGAATACTGATGATGGATAAAATCCAAACCATACAGGGTTAGCATTAGCAAACACGGCCTTGGGGGGACATTAAACTAGCAGGTAAATGCCAGACTGGAAACTGACAGGTTTGTTTACGACTAAATTAAGGGGTACACAAACTGTGTTTGGATTTGGAGCGCAGTGATGGATAAGGATGAACGACGAACACCAGACAGTGAAAGCTGGTGCGAATTAGAATTCAGGGCATCACCTGTGAATATCTCCCTGTCTGATGTTTATGCTAAGATCGGTCGCGTCCCAAATCGCACACTTTCACCTTAAGATTGCAGATATATTGACCAGACTCCGTTTTGAATGTCTCTCCATCATTTGGGACTCCAACATGGATCTCCTAAACCCTGACCTTGCTGGAGGTTCCCCGGGGGACGATGAAACCGAAACCCTGTAGGAGACCCTCTTTTATTGCAGAGCTCACCTTCATACTCCACTCTCTCCTCATGTCCTACTCAAAACCCTTGGAGGACAAAGCCAGAGGTCCCTCTTTTCTGACATTCTCCTCCAAGGAGTTTTGAGAAGGACATACTGTATTGCACAAGGAGAATCTGAAAGACAGAATGTAACCCAAGACTTTGCCATCCATAAAACATATCATAGTCCAAGCATTTATGTACATTTTAGAAAATTGATTTATTTTTGTCTATGAAGGCTTGAGCTGTAAAAGATTTACAGTTTAAATGCACAAAATAGGTCATGCTTAAACAGACCAAACATTGTACAGGGATATGACAAAATAGCTTTTCCCACTAAAGTTATGTTGACCCTGTAATAAGTTGGACCAAAACCTTATTACCCAAACATCTCATCAAGGTGCCACTGATGATAAAATCAATATAGATAACAGTGGACACATTTTTACTGACACATTTTTTTGTCTCCTGAATGTTCAAAGCAGGACTGTGACTTCAGAGGTAAAACACTTTGAACGTGTTTTCAGTAGATACTGCAGAGAACACAGGAGGTTTTTTTGAAAATGAAAATGTTAGGGTGACCTTTATCAGCAAGACCGAACAGCCAAAGACTCTCATCTTGCGGTCTCTACAAAGACGGTGATTGATCATTCTCAAATAGATCACTCCTGGCCCTATTCTGCCTCCCAAATGGGACACTAATGCCAATGTAGATGACTATTTCGCAACCAAGGTCAGTGGGGCAGTGGGGCCCTCCATTGGCTGCAGGATGCTAGAGAGTGATCAACGATAACTTTTCAATCCCAAATCGCTCCTTGGTTCATGAAGTGCGCTAGGTGAGCTGAACACGAAATCAGAACGCAAGGACCTTTTGCTGTTTTCAATTACCGATTCCACTTCATGCGCTTATCTATCGGACAACAGACTCCGCGCTCTCATCTATATTAACAACCCTCTTGCAGGACCTATAAGAATATTCACCATACATTAGCTCCCCTGCAATGAGGCATGGGAAAATAGCCCAGCCAGTGGTAAAGGGAATTTAAATCGTAACTCTAATCTTCTGCCTACACATTGTTGAATTTTAGAGTATCCATCCACATTTGAATCCACGATATTAGGCTATGACCCCCGTTCCCACCCCTTTTGTGTTAAATCCAGAAGGTGCATGACGGCCTGAGCATGCTAATTAAATGGCTTTGGTCAGAGGACAGAAAGAGGACATAGAGAATGAGAACAATGTCCTTTCAGCAAGGCTAAAGTTAGACCAGCGTAGAGGTGTCGTGTGCGTTTCACAGCCTGAAGTGAGACCCAAATGGCGCCCCATTCCCCGCTCAGGTTTGGACCCGGCCACAGACAGACATGAATAGGGAACAGGCGGTTTGGGACACAGCTGGTCCTCTTCATCCTCGAAGCAGAAAAGAAAGGAAGAAGTATGTTGGAGAAAGAAGAGAAACACTGATTACAGTCCACTGCGATAGGCCGTTATATAGTCCTAACCACAGTATATCCGGTCAGGCCAGACCTTGTTTTATCCAGTCAGTGCGAACATCAGTATAACCAGTCAACCTCATCCAGTCAGCCCAAACCTCATTTCATCCAATAAATGCTAACATCAAAACAACCAGTCAGTCCAAACCTCATATCCAGTCAGCTCAAACATCCTTATATCCTGTCAATGCTAACATCAGTATAACCAGTCAGTACAAACATCCTTATATCCTGTCAATGCTAACATCAGTATAACCAGTCAGTACAAACATCCTTATATCCTGTCAATGCTAACATCAGTATAACCAGTCAGTACAAACATCCTTATATCCTGTCAATGCTAACATCAGGATAACCAGTCAGTACAAACATCCTTATATCCTGTCAATGCTAACATCAGTATAACCAGTCAGTACAAACATCCTTATATCCTGTCAATGCTAACATCAGTATAACCAGTCAGTATAAACCTCCTTATATCCTGTCAATGCTAACATCAGTATAACCAGTCAGTACAAAACTCCTTATATCCTGTCAATGCTAACAGAAGTATAACCAGTCAGTACAAACCTCCTTATATCCTGTCAATGCTAACATCAGTATAACCAGTCAGTACAAACATCCTTATATCCAGTCAATGCTAACATCAGTATAACCAGTCAGTACAAAACTCCTTATATCCAGTCAATGCTAACAGAAGTATAACCAGTCAGTACAAAACTCCTTATATCCAGTCAATGCTAACATCAGTATAACCAGTCAGTACAAACCTTATATCCTGTCAATGCTAACAGAAGTATAACCAGTCAGTCCAAACCTCCTTATATCCTGTCAATGCGAGCATCAGTATAACCAGTCAGTCCAAACCTCAGTATCTCTAGTCAGTGTTCACTTCATTGAATCCAATCAGTCCTAACCTCATAATTCTGAATGGGATAAGAATATAGAAAATCTAATATTTTTTCACATTACACAAACTAAAAAAGCGAGCGAGAAAGACAGTGGGAACAGAAAGGAGAGACTGGTTTGTTAATTCGGATACATTCCGAATTTTTGACAGAAAGCAAGATAACTGGTCACAACACAACTCAACATATAATAACAAACATACTTTAATGCATTTAATTTTAAAGAAACAACTGGAATTCCTGAAACCATACTGTCATGCCAAACCCCCACATACAGATACAATTGAGGTTTGGCATAAAATAATTTAAAACAAGATGTATAACATCCATAAAACATCACATCACAAATATTAAGATGAGGTAAACAGAACAACATCCATCGATATTCATAATATATTTACGCGACAAGAAAGCAAGAGACTCTAAAACCTGCTGTACATAAGATCTCACTCTGCATCAACACTAAACGTATTGGTTCAATGTGATGCAGTAGCCTGGATTGTCAGTTCCACAATGGAAGGTGCAAATATGCTAAATAATTTCCCTATAATAACGGTATAATTGTTAAAATAAAATCAATCTCGAACAATCAAGTGTTTCCTTAGTCCTCCCTGGATTGTGTAAACAAACAAAAAACGAATCGACACACAAACAACAACAACAGCACCACTGAATGTACAACTAGACTCACAAACATAATCAATATTAGATTGCAAAAGGAAATTAAATATTAAAAGGGCATATCTATGCTTCAGAACGCTCAACCCAAGGCATCGTCAACATAATACAATTCTACGGGGATATTTCCTAGACACACTTCAAGGCATAGAAATATGAAATTAATAGAAACAATAATTCCTCATTATAAAGAGAGGTTCCAAGCAAACTATGAATTCTTATTTCTATGGATAACATTTGTCCTGAATTTAAAAAAATACGTAGTTCAGGCAAGATGGTCTTGTTCAGGGAAGATGGTCTTGTTCAGGGAAGATGGGCTGCAGTAGTTGTTCTCTAGGATGTACATATACTGAACTCTTGGCTAGAAATACACAACCTGAAGTCCTCTCAGCACCAGGAAGGTGCCGGTTCTGTGCGGCACAGTGCAAACTAGAGTTAATTACGTCCCGTCCGGTCCCTAGGCCCGTGATCACAGACCATTCAGACGTCTGACAAGTGATTAATCAGACAGGCAGCCTCGGAGGAGCAGCTGAAAGTCAATTTCCACACTTCAGCATGCTTTGGCTGGGAAGGAGGACATGAATTAGAGCTAGCTGACGGGACAGTGGCTCCAGCCAGGCCCCCCACTCCGCTTCCACGTGGCCCCACAGCAGCAGCCCGTTCAGGGTGACCTCCGAGCCTGACAGCCCCCGCGTGCCTGGTCCTCCAGGCCCGAGACATGATGACGTCCACTCTGGTCGCGGCGCCTAAAGATCACAGACAGAATTAAGTGGCTCCGTTGTTTCTGTCCCGTCGTGAAGCTTGTTGTTCCAAATTAACATATAAATCAAATACCTTGAGTGGACCCATCCTCAGCGCCTCCGACGGAGCTCCCGGCGCCGCCTCGGACCATCACACAGCGCACGTCAGAGCGGCACCGCAGGGAGACACCCTGGAACTGGGCCTGGTGAGACATCAGGGGGAAATGGAGCGGGCTCGGGTTGAACACCGCGTCCTCCTGCATACAAGGAGCCAGGAAGGGAAAGCCATGAACGCAGCCCTTTCAAGTCACTTTGGACCACCTGCACTGAAGATGCAGTCACAGCTGGCTCGTTAAACTGTCAGCACATACGAAACCTACGTCATCTCTCTGTAAACCATCACGAGAACACTAAACCCTCCCGATCTCTCTAAACCATCAATAGAACACTAAACCCTCCCGATCTCTCTAAACCATCAATAGAACACTAAACCCTCCCGATCTCTCTAAACCATCAATAGAACACTAAACCCACCCGATCTCTCTAAACCATCAATAGAACACTAAACCCACCCGATCTCTCTAAACCATCAATAGAACACTAAACCCACCCGATCTCTCTAAACCATCAAGAGAACACTAAACCCACCCGATCTCTCTAAACCATCAATAGAACACTAAACCCACCCGATCTCTCTAAACCATCAATAGAACACTAAACCCTCCCGATCTCTCTAAACCATCAATAGAACACTAAACCCTCCCGATCTCTGTAAACCATCAAGAGAACACTAAACCCACCAGATCTCTCTAAACCATCACGAGAACACTAAACCCACCCGATCTCTCTAAACCATCAAGAAAACACTAAACCCACCAGCGCATCTGATCTCCCTGCATACCAACACACACTGAACACTCCAGCAGTGTGTGTGTGTCAACTGCCAACACCACCTGCTACACTTATGACATTAAAAAGTCAACGGTCATTGCATCACTGTGGTTTCAATCAAATGAACAGCGATTGGATTATGCAGTCAATTCGCACTGCTTAAATGTGTGTTATGACCTGTTAGGCAGGTAGAGCAAAGAATAAAGGCTTGAATGTCTTGAGTAAAGATGTTCCTTCATTTGCGTTCTGGGTTGTAACGAGGACACTGTGACTGCATACAGAACCTTAATGATGACTGCATTGAGGACCCATTTCTCACATTATGGTTGTTGCAGAAAGAAACAGACGCTAAGTGCTTGCTTTGGCAATTATATTGACATTTTTTATCACACATTACTGCAATTCATATCGCTTTTATTTATTTATGACATGGTAGCCTAATTAGGCTAATCATATTTTTTTCACAGAAAATGTAAGCATAATTTGGCTCTGTAATTGTCTGCAATTAAACATTAATTTAATCAGTCGTTAACGTCGGCCTATTTCCAGTAAAACATATTCCAGTCAGTGTTATGCTAGTTAGTGGCCGAGGGTGCTCCAGACGTCTCACTACCCTCTCTGGACCAGGTACTGTTACAGCATGAGTGGCGTTCAAACGCCACAACAGGAATGTTGAGAAATTCCCCGCTAACCTGAGGATGATATACAGGGTGCATATCTGTCCCACCTTCTCCGGTGGGTCCATAAGTAAACCAATTTGAACACGTTTCAGTGCAATGATCTGATTGGATCACAGAAGGGACTAAAGACCACCCATCATTTGAACAGTCACTGGACAATTCAAATCAAACCAGCCAATTGGACAAACTTTCCAGCCCGGCCACACAGGAAGGACTTCCACACCTTTCAAAATGTTCTTCTAACAGCATTTCAGTTTTTTCTACCTCAGTGTGGTTTATATCATCATGTTTGACTCCACTAGGCTTTAAAGACATACTCCCATATACAACCTAATTCAACCATATGAACAAAGGCAGCCGTGTGACTAAGATGAACTGTGGTCCCCATACAGACCTGAACCAGGGCCAGGTGTGTATCTGTGAGGAGGAGCTGGGCCCAGGGGTCAGGTCTGAGGTCAGGGATCGTTGTCACACCAACACTGGTGTAAAGCAGCAGTTTGACCTCTCCCATACAAGGCTTTTCCCTGTAGAAATGTAATCATTACCAGGCAGACCACATACCAGCCTGAAAATACACTATAAACACTGCTGCTACAGCTACTAAAGCTACGATAACAACTAGCCAATATCCACTCTTCCTTTTGAAAAAGTACTACTAACTACACAACTAAACATTATCCTACTTCTACAAAACGACTGCTATTATTCTCCAATATACCTGTCCATATTTCCATGCAGTATGTAGACCAGGTCAGCAAGGGTCTTGTCGAACTGGCAAGACACCCTGAGACCAGAGTCCAGATGCAGTTCAGGTACCCGGGCCGTCCAGTCCAGAGAGAGCCCCATCAGGTCCTCGGCCAGGAGGGGGTGTTGGACCCCCCCAGGAGACAGCACCCCTAGCAGGGCGCGGGTTAGAGTCTGGGTGAGGGTCTGGCTGTAGGAGGCAGACCGTGCAATTGAAGCTTTGTTTATGTTTCATTTATTTAATAAATATAATTATAACATCACCTTAGTAGACCACAATAAATATAATTATAACATCACCTTAGTAGACCACACTAAATATAATTATAACATCACCTTAGTAGACCACAATAAATATAATTATAACATCACCTTAGTAGACCACACTAAATATAATTATAACATCACCTTAGTAGACCACACTAAATATTATTATAACATCACTTTAGTAAACCACACTAAATATAATTATAACATCACCTTAGTAGACCACACTAAATATAATTATAACATCACCTTAGTAGACCGCACTAAATATAATTATAACATCACCTTAGTAGACCGCACTAAATATAATTATAACATCACCTTAGTAGACTGCACTAAATATAATTATAACATCACCTTAGTAGACCACACTAAATATTATTATAACATCACTTTAGTAGACCACACTAAATATAATTATAACATCACCTTAGCAGACCGCACTAAATATAATTATAACATCACCTTAGTAGACCGCACTAAATATAATTATAACATCACCTTAGCAGACCGCACTAAATATAATTATAACATCACCTTAGTAGACCGCACTAAATATAATTATAACATCACCTTAGTAGACCGCACTAAATATAATTATAACATCACCTTAGTAGACCGCACTAAATATAATTATAACATCACCTTAGTAGACCACACTAAATATAATTATAACATCACCTTAGTAGATCGCACTAAATATAATTATAACATTACCTTAGTAAACCACACTAAATATAATTATAATGACCCATATAATCTAGACATTTAACAATAACAGTATTTGAATACGTTTTCTGGGGCACAAAGACACAAAGCAGACCACACCCAAAGCAGACCACACCCACACCCTTTGCTCATTTCAAAACCTGCTGTATGTAAAACACTGTTGTGTTCTCTGGACATTACAAATACTGTTTGCTGGTTATATTTCTGGCAAATCACACAAACCAGGTGCCCAATCAGACTGTTGGCCTCTACCTGTGTGTGTATAAGGTAAGGACACTCTCTGGGCTGGAGGCTGAAAGACGTAGAGACTGCCCACAAAACCCCACCTGGATTTACAGAGATCAACAGGCTAATAAATAAAGTGGTCAACAGAGAGATCAACAGGTTAATAGTGATCAACAGAAAGAGATGATTGGGTAATGACTATGACAATAGATTAAAAAAAAATTGAAATGTTTGAAATGAAAAAAAAAAATCCTGTTTAAAACACCCACCTGGATCTCTTTAATCTGGAGCAGAGGGAGGTGATGAAAAACAGTCAGAGGCGGAGCCTTGTCCGAAGATGTGCTCAGGTCAGGGTCAAGGGTCAGGGCATACAGGCAGGACTTTAACAGGAGGATGAGGGCAAAGCGTGGGCGTGGCTGGGAGCAGTTTGCCACCCCCAACCAGTACAGTGCCAGAACTCTTTGCGAGGTTAAGACCGTTGAGGGGATTACAGACTGGATACAGCCCAGGAGGGTGGACACTGGAAGAGACTGGAGTTCAACCAGGGCCTCTGGGAATTCCAGCAGTCGCTGGTAGAACACAGGGAAACCCTCATCATGCCTCTCTGGCCCAGAAACGGAGCCATTCCCTGTGTCTAAGGCCATTCTGCAGTCCCCAGGTTCTGGAGGTGACCGATCGCTGACATATCGGGGATCCTCCGCAAGCATTGGCTCTGTGGGTGACCGCAGCTTCTCCTTGGTTAAACTCTGACTCACAGACTGCTTTTCTGACCACACAGGTCCTACTGGTCTCCGCTCCGCACCTTGAGCACGGCTCTGATTCGATGGACGCTCTGCCTCCGTGACCGGGCTGTCTTGGTCAGAGTACAGGCTCAGTGTTGTGCTGAGAGCTGTGTTGCAGACTGTGAGAAGGGACAGGTTGAGTTCTCTTAGCTGGCTTCCAGTCAACTCAACTTCCTGGAGGTTCTGACTGAGAGAACTGGGAATATTCCGGAAATCCTGCGTTAACTCTGCCTTAATGTGTTGCACCAATGGCAGCTCACTGACCATAACAAACACCTGGCTGTGTCGGACCAATGAGAAGACCTGGCTGTCCTTAACCAATGAGAAGACCTGGCTGTCCTTAACCAATGACATCACCGGACTCTCCCTCACCATGGAGACTACCTGACTGGACCAGCTGGAGCTGGCTCCCCCCCAAACCCGATCCCCTTCTGGCTGTACTGGACTGACTCCACCCACAGCTGCAGACGGCAGACGTTCTGCACCGTCCCAGACCTGCTGCAGAACTCGGGGGGTGGAGTTCTGCAGGAGACGCCCTGCATTTGGGAACATCCAGGAGAACCCCCTGGTAACCAGAGAGCCCTTCCCAGAAACAGAGCCCTGTCCCCCCTGCGAGTCAATCTCCTTCTCCCCTCCCAGCCCAGAGATCTGGGATACCCTTCTAACCAGTTTCCCTAGCCGAAATACAACACCCTGTTGCTGCTCTGCCTGCGCCTCCTCTTTCTGCACCTCCCCCTTACCCGCCCTAGATATCCTGCTAACCAGAGCACCCGGCCTGAAGCCCTGTGCAACCCGCTGCTTCTCCCAAGCCTCAGCCAGGCTCTCCTTCTCTGCCTCCACCTCCTCCTGGTTCTCTCTGCGGGCTGTCACGGGCGTCCTGGATCGATCCATCACGCCGCGGCTGAACTGTCCCTCCAAGGCCTGCAGGGGCAGGTGCACGGCCTCGCTGCGCCGGTGCCTGTCCAGCCGGGAGGCGCTGTGTTCCGTCAGACTGCGGGCCCGCGTGTCCAGCCGGGAGGGACAGGGCTGCGTGTAAATGGAGACACTGCGGCGGCGGCCGGCCTTTGGGGGGTGGGAGGCTCCTTCCACCCACGCCTCGTCTCTCCCTCCTCTCTGCAGGCGGGACGTAGCGAGGCCTAATGAGGTCCCGGCAGGATCAGAGCAGTAGACCCTGGCCCCAAACAGGCCCCCGCTGAAGCTGTCAGGAGCCAGGTGTGATGGGTCCCCTCCTCGGCTCCTGGAGCCTTCTGACAGGCCCGACGGGTCACCTGGGCTCTTGTTAGCAGGCCCCTCAAGCTTCAGTGGCCCCACAGCACATCCATCAGCCTGCCGGGCCAAGGGGACAGGTGTCTGCTGTAGGGGCTGGTTCCCGTCCCCCGATCGGCCCCGCTCACCCCCGCAGAGTCCGCCGGCCTTCCTGTCCGTGCGTGGAGGCGGCGCTCCCTCCCTCCCGCACTCAGACACCGTCTCCAGCAGCTTACGCCGGCTCTCCTCGTTAGCAGTACCACAGGGTCCCTCACGGGCCTCGGCACTGCTCCTCCTGGTTTCCCCGAACCGCGGCGAGGAGCCGGGCTGCAGATACCGAGAGGCCCCCGCTACGATCTGAAAAGGCACGGAGGCTCGGGAGACGCCGGCACAACCCGCAGACGGGTGGAGAGAGACAGAGACAGGAGACTTTCGAGGACTGGCCAATCGCTGGGAGAGGAAAAGAGGATGAGCGCATGGAGGGAAAGAAAGGATGAGAGGAAAGGCAGAGGATGGAGAGAACAAACGTGATCAATCACTTTGGTTTCATTCCTTGTATCCACATAGCCTGCTAAGTTATGGGACAAGTAACATAAAAACGGTTCAATTAAAAGTGAACAATAGACGTAGTTAGAACAAGAGATCCCAAGCCACTGCAATTTAAGGTTTTAAAGCATGTTGTTTTTTCCTTTCCTGTATAACAGGAATCAAAGCATTAACAAATCAATGACCTGAAGGGCCGAGGCAGGGAGACCGACAGGGAGAAATAAGAGCGAGAGACAGAAGGAAATTCTAAAGGAGAGGCACAGACGTAATAAAGGAGGGAGAGGGCATGTAAATTCAACGTCTTGAAGAGCTCTGTGCACAATGTTTTCATCACAAAAGTGCTAGCTGAGTAGAGCATTGAAAAGCCTGCAAAAATGTAATACGTTTGAAATATGTGCATATTAAACTACGAGAACAGGACAGGAACAGGCATTTCCTACTTTGAAAAGGGCCCCATCAGGCTGTGCGCGTGTGTCTGTGCGCGTGTGTCTGTGCGCGTGTGTCTGTGCGCGTGTGTCTGTGCGCGTGTGTCATTACCATCCTGCACTGTACAAGGGGAGGGGGGGTATTGTCCCTGTGCTGTTGAGAGGGTTCCTTCTCTCCAGCTCCACGTTGGTCCAGCCTGTTGGAGGCAGCCAGAACGTTAGTAATTACAGTGTGAGAAACATGTATCCTGAAGCCATGTACACTGGGTGAGGTAATTCAATACGCTGGATGTAGTCCATCCTGTATTCACATTACCGTTTATAAATTAGCACCATTTAGACTTGTAAATAATCTGATGAAACAACATTGCCATTTTATCTAACAACACGGAACCCTACGAGGTCAAAGTTAGTGTCCTATATAGGGGACAGGGTGTGGTTGAGGACGCCGGGCAAGATGAGCAGTGGTGCTGGCGCAGAGCAGGTCTGCATTGAAACAACACGCTGGCACCTTCCTGTTCAGGAGCCATTTTAATTACTTTCCTTGATTTGACACAAGAGACCTCAGAACTGTTTGCAAGGGAAAAAGACAAGGCTGCTAAGTAACGTGTGTCCCCTCACAAAACCATCAATTAAAACACAGTGTATATTGAGACCTAGCGAAGGCGGCTGTTTGTCCGATATCTTCTTGAGCTCTACTGTATATTAGCTTTTTCTCCATATCCCCCCACCACCCCACAAGTGTTCTCTTCCCAAATGACACCCTAACTCCTATACAGTGCACTCATTTCAGCCAGGGCCCACAGGGAACAGGGTGCCATTTGGGCTGAGATCCCAGTATTGTGTGTTAATCCTCTAATCTGTGTCATTGTGCTTCATTTCACAGCTAGTTGAGTATCTGCTAATCTTTATCCAGACAGTGCTTGCTATTCTAATAGAAGAGTGTGTTTTTGTCTGTCCTTCAGGCTGCTCGTCTGTACAGGAAGAGGTGGTATCTAAGCCAGCACTGCCTCTGACTCGCTGAGTCAGTCACTTATTAAAAAACGGCTATTTTTTGGCCAGGATAAATCTCACCATACCAGGTGTATGATTTCATTAGTGGCCCTGAAGCTGCGTTCTACCTCCAGAGCAGTGGGGAAGCTTCTAGAAGAGGGTGACATTGTCAGCCCAGACCACCATGAACGGTGGCGCTCCCATCTGACGGACTCACTGTCAACCTGGACCAGCTGATGACAGTCTGTGACAAGACGCTTTTCTGCTCTCGAAGCACGGCGCTGGTGTCCGCCGACGAATCGGCGAAGTCCTCCGCCTCCACCAGACGAACAAGACAATTTACGGTGGGCGTAAATACGGGGTTTGCAGTAAATGCACATCCTTGGACAATAGCAAAAAGCTATTTTGTGACGTCTAACCTACAAAGGCAAAGGACAGTCTGACTGGCTGTAGAGGTTCATCCTGGACCGGGATTTCAGCTGAAGTTAAATTCCAGAGTTAGGGACTAGACAAAACCGGTCAGTCCTGTCAGTGCTAACTGTGATTTGGACTAACACAAACCCGTCAGACTTGAAGATTTAATAAGACAGCCGGCCAGCCACTCCGTCAGTCAGCCCTGAAGGAATGTTCTTCTAGCCTGAGAGATGTTTGTGCCTGGTTGAGAAGAGAACTGTCAGGTCAGAAGCCGCATTTGACAGTTCCAGCTAACGAGGTCTGAGTTCCCTCTAAAGACTGTTAAGCTGCATCTCTTACTCGGACCAACTTCCATCCATAAAACCAAGAGGACAAAATTGGATCCCTCAGACGTTCTGGAGGATGTGCTTGTTAAATCCTGTAAGCTATAGGACAGTCAGGGTGGATAATGAGCAGAGAGCTCACTAGCTGGTGTCAGGGCGCACACACAGCCCTTTAGAGCAGCGCCAAACTATTACAGGGGTCTCTTAGTTAATTGAGACAGCCGCATGTTATTATATTTGGGTGTAAGTCCGTCTGCTATGTAAGAAATGTGTTGTTTTGTATGAACCCCATAAAAATGTATCTGAACATCCCCAAGACAAATGTGTTGTTTTGTCGGAACCCCAGGAAAATGTATCTGAACATCCCCAAGACAAATGAGTCAACATCGCTGAGCAGCCCCAGGTGACAGAGGCTCGGTCTCCATCTCCTCCAACTACCTCCATCTTGGTATTCTTTTGCCCCTCAGTCGGGCTCTTTACTCCATCCTCTCATCTTCAACCTCCCTCTCCATATTACCCTCTGTCTAAAGCCTGCCAGACAGAGTGTTTGTGTGGCTGTTAGGGGACATTGTCTTGAAGGAAATTACCCATCAGGCAGCAGTAAGTTAAATAACACACAAGCTTAAGAGCCAATGGTCTACAGACACAGAGGCACACACAGAGGCACACACAGAGGCACACACAGAGGCACACACAGAGGCACACACAGAGGCACACACAGAGGCACACACAGAGGCACACACAGAGGCACACACAGAGACACACACAGAGACACACACAGAGACACACCTGCTGTGGCAATAACACCTCATCTTAAAAGGCAGGTGGTGTATAGACGTGCGCGCGCACGTGCATAGCTGTGTGAGTGTTTACCACTTACGCTCCATATGATGTAGCATTGAGCAATGGGTTTCATTTGGATTTCATGCCAGACAGACAAACCCTATCCTCTGGGTAATAAACCATGGCCCTGGAGCCAAGGCCGCCAGGGCTGTAGAAAGGTGGCTGTTTATCAACACTACACGTCTCCTTAAATAACATACATGTGGCAGGCAGAAAGACAGGCAGGCAGGCAGGCAGGCAATATGAAAACTGGGGGATAGGTATGTAGATGTGTTGTCTCCATTGAGCTTCCATATGCCAGGTGGCAGTAACCGTAACTGAGAACACAAAACCAGGGAGTATTTAGAGTTAACTGCCTTGCTCAGGCACAAAGAATATGTACTCTTTTCACCTGCCAACTTGGGGATTAGAATCAGTGTCATTTGTGTTTTCTGATCTAACGTTCTTGACCACTGTCACCTCTACTTTGGGGTCCAGAGCCTGCTGCCTCCCTGCCTTGGTGGGCCAGGTGGTGATTTGGGGTCCATCTTTTCTCTGGGAACTCACCCAGGGTAGAACAGCATTAACTTGGCTGGATTCTCTGCCAGCTTTGAGAGATCAGTCATGGACATACTCTGGAAGAAACATAAGTCGCACACAATTACACACACTTCATCTATTCACGATACACTCCATTCGTTAAGATCACATTACAAGCAATGACTGGACATGGACAATTCCCTTTGAGCACACCCAGTCTGAACAACCCCCCCGACCATAACCAATATAAATGGCCATTTATGAACGCTCAGGAGAGCCATATAGCCCTTTGTGGAGATTTTGGGGGTGGGGGGTTAAAATGTCTAGAATATGATAGAAAACTATATTTCTAAAACTGTATTTAGCAGTTTGTTTTGCTAATAGGTGCCATTTGGGGTAGTTGGTGAGGAACAAATGATGTAAAAACTGTTATGCAAAAGCGATTCCCAACCACACCCCGGGCATTTGCACAACAGATGCTCATGAAGCGTTCTGTCATGCTAACAGCTCTTCCTCCAGTCTCTGCTAGGGAACTCCGGGCTTCCTCTGTGATGGGCCAGGCGACAAATGACAAACTGTCAAATGCCTAAAACCCTCCATCACTAAAATCACTGTTAGACAATTATTCATGTTCCAGTGACTTCAGACTGAACTCCACCCGAGTAATCAGGTGAAGTCAGCCAGTGAATGATATCAACACTGACTCCTAGAAGATGGAGATGGTGTCAAATTGTCACTGCCCAGACTTCAGATCCAGAATGGCACAGCTAAAGACCTCCTTCCATCTCTATGGTCTAAAAATGCATTAAATATACATTAAAGAACCTAACAACCCGGAACTGTCTCATTTCCTGCAAGGGCAGCCTCTGTAAATGTATAGATACATAATAAAGGGGGATTCCCATGCTAATAAACCCTAGATTTGCCTCCCACTCAGTGTCACCCAAAGAAGCAGTAGAGACTTATGAGATAACTTGAGCAGCGATCACATGCTAAGTGATCTGTCACAGGAATCGTTTGGCTGCGTGCTGTGGTGTTTGGCTGCGTGCTGTGGTGTTTGGCTACGGGCTGAGGTGTTTGGCTACGGGCTGAGGTGTTTGGCTACGGGCTGAGGTGTTTGGCTACGGGCTGAGGTGTTTGGCTACGGGCTGAGGTGTTTGGCTACGGGCTGAGGTGTTTGGCTACGGGCTGAGGTGTTTGGCTACGTGCTGAGGTGTTTGGCGATGTGTTGAGATGTTTGGCTACGTGCTGAGATGTTTGGCGATGTGTTGAGATGTTTGGCTACGTGCTGAGATGTTTGGCGATGTGTTGAGTACAGTAGAAGGGTGTTGTTATTTTCTGTTCCATGTGATATCCATGAATGAAAGTTATGCAACCCGAAAGTCAGGGGACAGCCATCTTTATTCAGCATGAGACATCGATGTTAACAGTACATAGTTTCTCTTTCTCTCTCTCTGTCCCATGAGTACAGAAAGAACACAGTACTTAAACCGAAAGGCGGCCAATGGTCATAACCAGCCAAATACCCTCCAATAAGAAAGGCCTATCTTACAAATGACCTTGTATGGTTAGTTCCAGCATATGGTCAATGGTCATATCCATCAAGTCTGTGACAGTCAAATGGGCAACTCCTAGCAGGAGGTATGAACAGGATGTGTGGGGCCCATCAGTTTCAGGCAACACGTCCTATCTTAACTCCTTTGCTCAGAGTTAGTTAGCACATCTGTGTTGTGTTAAGTTTCGCAAGCCTACTTTCTCTGTGTTGATGACTGAGAACACTAGTTTGGGACTAACCTGCTCAATTTAAAATGTTTATTACAAGTGTCCATAATAAGGGTTAGATATTGGACTAAAGAATATGAGGCTAGATGTGTTATGATCTGATGATCAGGGTTACTAAGTGGTTGTCTTGGGTTCTGTGGTTCTGGAGTTCTGGGTTAGTAAGTGGTTGTGTTGGGTTCTGGAGTTCTGGGTTAGTAAGTGGTTGTATTGGGTTCTGGAGTTCTGGAGTTCAGGAATAGTAAGTGGTTGTGTTGGGTTCTGGAGTTCAGCGTTAGTAAGTGGTTGTGTTGTGGTAATAGGGTTTGTAAACGTTCATAGACTCACCTTGCGTTGCTCTCGGAGCTGAGCAGCCTCTTTAGGATGATTGAAACGGAACATCGTCCCTCTTCCTAACTGGACGACGGCACCTGACGCAAAGCAGACAGTCAAAACCCTGCCCATGTAAACTTGGTGTGAAACTCAATGTGAATGGAACACCAGTTAAAAGTTGGTGTTACATTTCATGGATATGGATCAAAACTAGATTTTGGACAAACCCAAGCTGGAGAACCTCCATGACAGACAGTCCAGGAGTCAGCTTAAAGGAGAATTGAACAGTCAACATGGACCACCACTAGATGAAAACTGATGGAACAGCATTATAGACAGACGATCCCCCCATACCTTCCAGGTCAGTTGAATCGGCAGCGGTGTGAGCTCTTAATGACCGTTTAAAGTAATACTGTAATCCATAGGTGAGTTATCATGGCCCCACGGCCAACTTTCAGGGTAAGCAACAAGTGGAAAAAAATAAAAATAAAAGTGAAGTTTCCGTTTAATGTGCGCCTGGGAAAGCAGCCGTGAGAGCAGGAAGTACAGTGGCAGTGTGGGCTCAGTAATTGGACCGGTCTATTAAAAGCGTCAGTTCTCAAGCGCATTCTATTCTAGCAGGAGACACACAACATCTCCGCCAAGCAGTATTTAGATTAAAGTGCTGCCTCTTAACCTCCTCTCGAGGCGTCCACATTTCAGATTGGAGAATGTTGGCTCACTCAGAGGCATTCCGTGTTGCCGCTCAGAAATGGATGTGAACCGCACTCCCAACCCTCTCTGGCTCTCCACAGGGCAGATGCCATTTCTCTTACTAAACATTTCTGAGGGCGAGAGGCCCTGGACAAAGCCCCAGACAAAGCCCCGGGCCCCTCGAGTTAATTGGCAGATGGTAGTGATAGCAGAGTAGAGTCTGAAGTAGAGGCTAGTATTAACCTTTACCGAGCAGGGGAATAGAGCAAGCCAGGCAGGCAGAAAGAGAGGGAGAGAAGAGACAAAGAGAACAGAGAACTAACTTTGGACCCGTAGGAAAAAAAAACTATTCATTCAGCTCTGCCAGGCTTGCCAGGGAGCTTTTCCTATAATAACCTCCCTTACTTCAACCCGCTCTGGCTTTGCTCAGAGTGATAAAAAAAATTCCGAAAGACAGGGTAGAGAGAGTAATAGAGAAAGAGGTAGAGAGACAGGTAGGGAGAAAGGGAAAAAACTACCAGCACCCTAAATCCAAACTCTCTGCCACTACTCCTTTATAGCCGTTTCAGTTAACCCAACATCCCATCTGAAATGGCTGCATCTCAGACCATTTTCTACAGAACAAATGATAGTAATTTCTGCTCCCGTTGCAGCTGAGATCTATCAGCCAGGGGCCTCCCAGGTGCTTTGTCACTCGTCAGAAGCCATTAATAGAAGCTAGATTAGTATTTGCTGCACAGAAACAGAAAGAAAGAGAAAAAACGAGCAAGAGAAAGATTGGGAGAAAGAGAGATAGAGGGAGTGAGTAAGCATGAAAGGAGACCTGGAGAAAATCTGTGGCTGTGGTTTGTTGGGAGCCCTGCTGAAGTATATAAGCCCTAATATCTAGCCCTATTCCGTATCTTTACAACGCATCCCAGAGTTTCTCTAACCTATTACGTCTGGTAAATCAGACAGACGGGGTTTGACGAAAGCCAATCATTTCAGAGAGATTGTGTACTTCACGGCAGTGCCTTCACTTAACCGCGGCAAAGGAGTGAGAAAATAAGGAAAACTTTTCCGTTTTATTTGTGAAACCTGACAACATTTCTGAGCAGAGAAAGGTGGTGTTGTCTAGGTCCATCAAAAGAGAGGGAAGGAGGTCCCTGTGACTGGAGAAGCCAACAGTCCTAATTACACCATGGACCCCAAAAACCCTGGCCCAATCATACTCCTCGCCGTCTCCATTGTTCAACTGTGATAAGGGACCTGATTCCGACAGGCTGGCTCGTCAGGTGACTGCTATCGATCACGCTAAACCTCAATCCCACAAGGACTTGTGTTCTACATGCCTTTTACAAGTCCACACAGACTCATTATATTACAGTCTATTCACACACGCACGCTCTTACCCTGTGTTAGCAGACAGACCTGGACGGTCTCCACTCCATTAACAGAGCACAGCGCTCCCGTCTGGGGGATCAGAGTCACGGCACCGTTGCGGTTCTCAAACACACAGTGTTCCTCCCGAATACCAGAACCATGGAGTACTGAGGGAGGGGGGGTCAAAAGGGGGACACGGGGGGTGGAGACAGGAGGCGGAATAGGGACATGGGGGCGGAGACAGGAGGCAGAAGAGGGACATGGGGGGCGGAGACAGGAGGCAGAAGAGGGATACGGAGGGCGGAGACAGGAGTGCAATGTAGTGAAAGTCAAAACACAGGGGAATATGCATCCCAAGTGGCACAGCAGTCTAAGGAGCTCTTCTGCAGCACCCAGCTGACCACCACAGGCAAGGTCGGAGCCCTGGCTGTGCGTCTGGCCGAATGATGGCAGGGAAGCCTCATGGCTAATTGAGCAGCGATGCCTGTGGTGGTGGGACGCATCGTCAGCTGAGATTTACAGGGCTCAGATTTTTGGCACCCTGACCCTTGTCTTACCAAACCAAAACGGGCATACGTTTACAGAAAATACAGGACGATGAGCTCATGAGATGTTAACATGAGTAAATGTAAAACCTGATCGGGCTTGTCCTGTCATTTCTCTTCAAGGTGCTAAAACCACAACCTTGACATGTCCTGACACCCCATCCCAGGCTCATTAAGTCAATAATAACTTCCTCTGTCAGCTCTGTGGCCCCATTGGCTGAGCACTCTGTGTCTGCATTTTTACACGGAATCAGTGTTGTTTTGCTTTTAATGACATGATCACAGTAAAAGAATACATATATTTATTAACTGAAGACTTAGGAACATCTTTGCCTGTTGGGATAAAACGAGCCGCCTATGAAAAAAGGAGACTTCGACGCGTTCTCATGACTCACCAATATCCTGACTGGACCCGGCCTGACGTCGACCCACCAGTGTCCTGCCCTCCTGCAATGACATCACAAGGGCAATGTCTCCAGGTCTGCCGGGAAGCCCGCTGAATTCAGACCAACTGTCCCCCCATTCCCTACATACAGAGCTGCTCTGGACTGGAGTGCCCAAACGTAACCAAGTGCACAGGGAGTAGGGTGGCATTTAGACCGGTTCTGAGACACCAGTGAAGGGAAACACTAAAAGGGTTCTTTCAGTTTTAGTCTCCGAACAAGAAGAGTAACACTGGCTCCTACTCGATAACACAGGTTGATAACATGTAGTGGGCTCTAACGGCGGAACACGGAGGAAAATACAGCTCTGCGGGCTGGGCTCACCCTTAAATGATAGAGGATGAGTCCACTGCCGAGAACATCCTCATCCATGCCAATAAGGTGAGGCAATTCTGAGTCCAGCACCACACCAATCCCCTCCTTCCTCAAGGCTAGGGCCTCCTCCTGGATGAGACATGAGACAGTGGCACACAGAAACACAGCTGAACAGCAAGAGACAGTGGCACACAGAAACACAGCTGAACAGCAAGAGACAGTGGCACACAGAAACACAGCTGAACAGCAAGAGACCGTAGCGCACAGAAACACAGCTGAACAGCAAGAGACCATAGCGCACAGAAACACAGTTGAACAGCAAGAGACCGTAGCGCACAGAAACACAGTTGAACAGCAAGAGACCGTAGCACACAGAAACACAGTTGAACAGCAAGAGACCGTAGCACACAGAAACACAGTGGAACAGCAAGAGACAGTAGCACACAGAAACACAGCTGAACAGCAAGAGACAGTGCCACACAGAAACACAGCTGAACAGCAAGAGCTGTAGCACACAGAAACACAGCTGAACAGCAGCACACAGAAACACAGCTGAACAGCAAGAGCTGTAGCACACAGAAACACAGCTGAACAGCAGCACACAGAAACACAGCTGAACAGCAAGAGCTGTAGCACACAGAAACACAGCTGAACAGCAAGAGACCGTAGCAAACAGAAACACAGCTGAACAGAGCAAGAGACCGTAGCACACAGAAACACAGCTGAACAGCAAGAGACCGTAGCACACAGAAACACAGTTGAACAGCAAGAGACCGTAGCACACAGAAACACAGTTGAACAGCAAGAGACAGCAACAGTTCAGGTGAAGAGGTTTCCGTTCTCAGCCCTGTGAGTCCTCTTCCCCTCCAGCCACCATCTACTCCAACAGTAGGCAACAGGGGACAAACGGAGCAGAAAACAGCAAAGTGCTAGAAGAACATGATATCTCCATATGGCTCCTAGGCTGGTGAAGTCCAGGCCTCAGTAATGTCGGAGGGAACTGCTGACAGTCGTGTAATAGCATAACAGCAGAGGAGTGAATTCTTTATGGTGTTCTGGCTCTTCATCGCTTCCGGACAGAATGGAGGGTGGCAACTCCCCAACCGCACCCGTTCCCGGTGTAGTACACTACTTCGACTGGCTCACTGGGACAAAATAAGTGCACCAGACAACACTGGGAAGAAGGCAACGTTTGGGACGCCGGAGCCATGTGTTGTCATGGTTAGCGGGAGTGCGGCTAACCGCCAGAGAGGGCCTATAAATCACACAGATTACCATGGCGACGTCTCAAACTGTACACTGTGTTCCACCGAGCGGGTCTTCCCCGTGGGGCGAAGGGAACACGGCACCCGACGCGCCATCGGTTCACCATTTAAGCTACGGTACCTACGGTAGGAACCATTAGGATGCTCTCACACCGACAACGGCAGTGGACAGAGAAACTTAATGTCACCACATCTAGTAAACCACCACAAGAGCACAGATAACTGGCCTACAGCCGTCTGGGGGGGGGGGGGGGG
>JACXGJ010007529.1:0-30210 GCA_016801105.1 Esox niger | reverse complement strand
GACCATGACACAGGCAGACACACACACACACAGGGTTCATATGACCA
Organism: Esox niger; assembly: GCA_016801105.1. Taxonomy (NCBI): domain Eukaryota; kingdom Metazoa; phylum Chordata; class Actinopteri; order Esociformes; family Esocidae; genus Esox; species Esox niger. Next base: position 30,163 of record JACXGJ010007529.1, on the reverse strand, counting down.
TGACACAGGCAGGCACACACACACACAGGGTTCATATGACCATGACACAGGCAGACACACACACACACACAGCGTTCATATGACCATGACACAGGCAGACACACACACACACAGGGTTCATATGACCATGACACAGGCAGACACACACACAGGGTTCATATGACCATGACACAGGCAGACACACACTGGTCCCCACGATTAAAACACACACACCCACGAGTAGAGCAAAACACACGCTTCCCCCAAAATGAAAAAATGCACGCTTGCTCGCTGACACATTTCATTAGCAGCACAGAGAGTATAATCTCCGCCGCGTCAACACCTCCAGTTTTAGACCCGGCTGAGGCAGTGGTATCACCGTGGAAGCTAGCGAACCTGTGCAACTGTCATCTTAGCGTCAGCGGAAGGCTCCATTTTGTTTCCCTCCAAGACAAGCACCTGCCTGACATCTGGCAGGGAAACAGCGGGCTAATTAGGACACGTGAGACAGCACGGCCACCAGGCAGGCCGCAATGTGATCTGACCGCGTGTCAGAAGGACAGAAAACCACAGGTGGAACATATAATGTCTGTGACTGTGTTATATTTCTAAACATTGCTTAAGCTAAGCTCACGACAGCCAGGAAAAATGTATCCAGTATATGTAGACTTAAGGTCAGAACTGAATGCAACATGGCTTTACGCTACTCTCTTTGTTTCCTCATCACACCAGTCCCTGGCATCAGCAGGGTAATATTGTTTCTGGAAGGGGCTGTGACATGGTACATTAAAACCAACTGCTTGGCCTTCATTTACATGCTACAACAACATGTCAAAACCTGTTTCAATCCTGGTTATCTTGTCCCTATGCAGAAGATGTATACAATGTGTTTTGAATAGCAGAAACGACTCAGTACATATTCAATCTTAAACCGTCTTGATACTAAATTGGAATTGTACGGGCACGTAAGTATCGCGATCATATACGTTTCAGCTGTGTATAAGTAACGTGACAAAGCCGGCATTTTCTTTTTTTATTCTATCCAAAAGAAAGAGTGAGAGAAAATTGTTGGTATAAATTGTTTACATTGCACCTATTTTGCCAAGTAACAAGGTATGACCTAGCCTCTTAAACCAGGCCCAGAATGTCACTAGGCCCAGAGAAAACCTACAAGACGTGTTGCAAACGAGTGGGAAAATCCTTTTTGTCAGTAACGGCTCAAAACACATTAACACAATCAAATTAATTGCGTGGGCTAATGCCTCAAAACACGTTAACCTAATCAAATTAATTGCGTGGGCTAATGCCTCAAAACACGTTAACCCAATAAAATTCATTGCGTGGGCTAATGCCTCAAAACATGTTAACCCAATCAAATTTATTGCGTGGGCTAATGCCTCAAAACACGTTACCCCAATCAAATTCATTGCGTAGGCTAATGCCTCAAAACACGTTAACCCAATCAAATTCATTGCGTGGGCTAATGCCTCAAAACACGTTAAGCCAATTATGCATTGCTTGGGAGGGGCTCATAAAAGTTCTCTCGAAAATATTGCTTTAGGGACAACAGTAGCGAGCTAAGAAAGGACGGCAGCAAAATCTCTAAATAAAACCTCATTGATATCTGTGGACGTGTGTCGTGTGGTGAACCATATCAGTTTTTCAGAAACAAACATAATTTCCTAGGTAAATCATTGTTATTGTGACCTAACTACACACACGCGTTAGACAATTCGGTAATGCTGAATGATGAATTTCCTAAAGCAGTATGTGGCTCCTGTGGCACTCATGCTAGAATATAAAAGTAGTGTGGATGAGGTAGAAATTATTAACACTTGTCTAAGGGGAAATGGCTCATTCTAAACTGAACGAAAAGAGGTGGTGTGGCAGTCTCAACCCCCAGATGTACCAAAAGATTTTCGCCTAATGAATTTTCTCATCCTCTGTCTCATTTTGACTGGCTTATGATGCTGTGATTCCTTTTGCGGTCAGAACATGAACGTAATCCTCGATGATTGAAATCAGAGGAGTAAGCATTTTATAGAAATATCCCCCACACCACTACTGTCATTGACCTGTCTGTTTTCAGTTTCAATACATAGCAGAGTGTTGGCCATGCTTGATAAATGAAACTTACCATAGACTGAAGGAAAAAACTTGTTCCTTCAGTCTAAAACAGCATTTAAGCAGAGACGCTGCAATGGCTTTATTGACTCAATCTTATGAATAGACCACAGTTCTACCAGGTTGTTCCTACATATTTGCTTCTTTTCTGATATTTTGCAACCTAGGAAGGAACTAAACTTTCAGAAAATGTGTTCTATCCAGTTTGAAGAAATAGTGAAACCACTAAGCCCGCCTTCGACAAGCCTGTGGGTGGAGGTTTATTTGAAAACCTACATTCAATAGAAATGTTGACAGAAAATCAGTTTCCAGACCTCCAAGGAGGCCAGACAAGACTGGAGGTGTGGCCTTGTAAGACGAGGGATGACCTAACTCATCTGCACAAACCAAACCAGGCTATGTGATGACAGTATCTCTGTATCGCGTCCTTCACTTGTCTCCAGCATCCAGTGTTTATAACAGTATCGAACCTCCAGGTGAGTCTGTTCAGCAGAGTAACTCTAGCAGTCCGACAGGGAGGCGGAAGCCTGCATTCTGGGCAGAGTTGTTCTCGCACATTCGGCACTCAGTAATAAACCCGTGCTAACAACAATGTACATTCTCTTCCTTTCAAAGACCAACCCCACAGATGTCCGCACACGCGCCAGGCTAATCGCATGGTGAGTATGCAATTCTGTTCAGGCACCAAATCAGACAGTTGTGTCAGTGTAGCGCAGGACGGGAGCCTGAGATAGTGTGTTTAACCTCAGGCAAGCAATTACTCTCACTGCCACCGCCATCAGCATAACGCCAACAGACCAAAGAATCGCAGCAAAAAAATAAGAAATTGTACCTTCAGATAATGCACAGCCCCCCCTACACACACCCAGAGACACCCATTCTGGTCCCTAAGGCAGAGGAGAGAGGTAAGATAGAGTTAATGTCGCTGTCCCCCCCCTTCACGGTCACAAAAGATACTCTGCCAGCTGGGAGAATTTGCAGTGACGAAAATATGTTATACAGAGTATGGCTTTAAGGGAACCAAGTGTCTCTTACTGATATGTGACAGCAAGGACTGTCAATATACGGTGATGAATATATGGTGATGAATCCATTGAAATACTACATAATGCTGACAGTTAATGTTAAAATCACTACATAAGATTCAGATGAACTGATTCAACAGGCCGACGCTCGAATTGCCTATACAAAGAGGGTAAAAGAGCAAGGTCTCTCTGGCCCACGTAATCACAGGACAAAAACAGAAAAGCAAAAATGAGTTTCCCGAAAACATCACTGTAACGTACCACTGTAACAGTAAATGGCCAGCTAAGTGAGCCACGTGCCTGTAACGCACAGTGAACTGGGGAGGGTTGGGCAGGGCACCCAGTCCTGCTCCTAATGAAAAAGACCCTGAGGGAGGGAAATAGAGAGGAAGCCCGGACCCTAACTCCAGTTCCTAAACTGAAACCTGACCCTAACTCCAGTTCCTAAACTGAAACCTGACCCTAACTCCAGTTCCTAAACTGAAACCGGACCCTAACTCCAGTTCCTAAACTGAAACCTGACCCTAACTCCAGTTCCTAAACTGAAACCTGACCCTAACTTCAACTTTTACCTCTATACCTAGAACAGCTTTCCCCCCCTCATGTGAAATGGCAAAATGTCCCCCATAGTTGAATTTGACTAGAACAAGTTTTGAACTAGCGGTACTGGTTTTGACCAGTTGTGACCAGTATAGTAAACAAGGGCATACACGCATGAATCAGTTTGCATCAGACAGGAAGCAGGCCTGCTGCGTTGAGCGTGTCTACCGCTCAACTCTGCCTTCCAACAACAGATGGTTCAAGCGGACGGACGACCAGCTTCACGAGAAGGAGAGCCATGCGGAGTGTGTGTGTGTGTGTGTGTGTGTGTGTGTGTGTGTGTGTGTGTGTGTGTGTGTGTGTGTGTGTGTGTGAGAGAGAGAGAGAGAGAGACATTGAGAACAGCAGAGAGATGTAGAGAAAAGATTTTCACAGCCATACGTCCATGTGAGCAATGAATCTTCCTTTCTCCAATTCTATGGTGGATATGAAACATTACACCCCATCGCTCGACCGGAAAACATCTTCTGGAACCTCCATCACAGAGTTAAAGGGAGGCTTTAAACACATGAGTGGATGAGTGCAGTGACATGATATCTGTCAGGAAATGCACTCTGCATCCAAACAGGTCCTGAATCCCAGACAGGCAACTCTGAGCCTGAAAGAGCAAGACGGGAGTGACCTTATCACCGATGCTGACGGCCAGAAGGGGAGGAGGTGAAAATCAGAAGAAACAAGTTGAAGGGCAACGGACAGTGTAAAGGAACTCATACTTCCTCGTAAACCCACCACCAGGGAAAATTGGATTTGCGGTATGACTGCATAAAAACACTCAAGCTGTGACTGAGGTGCTGTCAGTCCCCCTCAGAGAGAACCGTCGTAGGGCCCTGTGGGCAGACGTTCCCCACAATCACTGGTGCAAGATCAACTTATATTAGAAGACCAGATGGGTCGCAGTTTAAAGTTCAGTCATCCTGACAAATGACATATTGAACTGAACGGTGTTCACATCTGAAGCGGTCAGAAAAAAAAGAGGGCAAAAAAGGCAAGCACACACAGTATAAGATTCACATGAATTTACAAGAAATGTTGTTAGTGGGGAAAGACCGATAGCACTGCAGGCCCTGCACACAGCCAACTGGCTAGGAAAGCTAACATGCTAATATGACACTATAAGACCATGGCATATTGACTAGAGCACACCAACATTACACTAAGACCATGGAATGTTGACTATAGCATGACACTAAGACCATGGCATGTTGACTGTAGCATGCTAAAATGACACTAAGACCATGGCATGTTGACTGTAGCATGCCAACATGACACTAAAACCATGGCATGTTGACAATAGCATGCTAAAATGACACCAACACCATGGCATGTTGACTGTATCATGTTAACATGACACTAAGACCATGACATGTTGACTGTATCATGTTAACATGACACTAAGACCATGACATGTTGACAGTAGCATGTTAACATGACACCAGCACCATGGCATATTGACTGTATCATGCTAACAGAACACTAAGACCATGGCATGTTGACTGTATCATGCTAAAATGACACTAAGACCATGGCATGTTGACTGTATCATGCGATCATGACACTAAGACCATGGCATGTTGACTGTATCATGCGATCATGACACTAAGACCATAGTGTGTTGACTGTAGTAAGCTAAAATGACACAAGGACCATGGCATGTTGACTGTATCATGTTAACATGACACTAAGACCATGGCATATTGACTGTATCATGCTAACATGACACTAAGACCATGGCATGTTGACTGTATCATGTTAACATGACACTAAGACCATGGCATGTTGACTGCAGCATGCTAACAAGACATTGTAAGACCATGGCACATTGACTATAGAATGACACTAAGACCATGGCATATTGACTGTATCATGCTAACATGACACTAAGACCATGGCATGTTGACTGTAGCATGCTAACATGTCACTGTAAGACCATGGCATGTTGACTGCCGCATGCCAACCTTATAGGCAACAGCAGGACCATAGAACGGTTGGCAGAAAGTGGAACACCATACGGTCCTCTGGCATGCACCCAGGACCATGATGCAGCTTTCCCTTGTAACTTACAGAACGGAGGGGGTGGTTGTGACAGCTGCTTGTGTTATGGGAACACATGTTCTGTCCAGCGTTGTCATGTTGCTTTCCCGGAAGGCAGTTCCCTATAGCCAACCGTCATGCCAGGGGGCCTTGCCCTATGGCAGCGTTTCCCACGTGGGGGATCCCAACCAATTACACTTGTTTGCAGCTTAAGACTGGGCTGTGAAACGAAGCGCAGTTTGGTAACCATTTTAAGCTGGCAACTGGACAGTTTAATCGGCCCAATCATTTAAGGCGTAACTATGGTATTTTCTGGAACGTACTACAAATAATTCAACATACCAGGTGACTGTTGACATGAGCTTGGCTTGGGTTCTCTTTGTGGCGAGACACCACCTGGATCAATAGGAGATCAGCCTTGGCATCGACACAGCAGGCACTTTACATTGACAGGCGGGTTCACTTATGGTCTTTTAATTAGGCAATAAAGGGGATCAGGGCCTGCTGAAGTCTGATGTATTTACAAGACTAACAGTGATACTACTGTATTGCAGAGACACCATTTTATAGGGGTGGACCAAAGAAGGGAAATCATCTCTTTACGCAATGTCCAATTGCAGCAAAAACTCCCAAGACTCCAAGACTATGTAAATACTAAATGCAGTCACTAATAAGACCTGTCAGTTAAAATGACCTAGAACTTCCATTCAATGTACTTAAGTCCGAGCCTGAGTCTGTGTGTTTGATTCCTGAGGACCTGCATTAAACAGTGTCCAATCATGCACATGAGTTAGCCTCTACCCATCTCAAGAGGACTGAACATCAAGAGGAAAGCATGTGTTGTGACTTTGGTCGACCCTGAGCTGAAACTGACCAGCTGTGGTCCTCCGGGTCCCTCTGGGTGGGGAGCCGACTCAGAGAAGAACCAGCTGTTCAATGGAGCGAGCCCTGAGTCGCGTCAGGACATCTCCGGAACATCTGGAGGCTGTGGCCAGGTCTCTTACCGGCTGACAGACCTGACAGAAACACTATAGTCTTCACCTAAATATCCTGTAGTTTCTCCTTGCCCTCGGGGAGAACGACACCATGTTTAATCACTGAATTAGATATATCACACCATAACCTTAGCTGCCAGGCTTATTTTGTTACTGCAAACTAATTATTTCCATTCTCCACAATCTAATTATATGGGGGGAAACACAACTGTAGGTACCATACCTAAACAGGCACTTGCTGTGGATAATATTGCTAGCGTGTTGGGAGAGCGAGACAACAAGTGTGTGTGTGTGTGTGTGTTGATACCCTCGCAGGCATTAACACACACGCTAGGCAGTTGTTCTCGCTCCTTCGGCACTCGGTAATAAACCCGTGCTAACAACAATGTACATTCTCTTCCTTTCAAAGACCAACAGCAGATGCGCACGCACGCCTGTAAAGTTAGGAAGACTGTTGTTTGACCCTGGGGTGCAGTCTTGCATTGATGCATAATTCAACTCTCTGGCTGGTCAAGGGAAGAGCTGAGAGTGTGTGTGTGTGTGTGTGTGTGTGTGGATAAAGCGCTGTGTTAGCTAGCGAAATGAGGAGAGTATACTCCTGTTCCCTATCTGTTCTGTTCCCCTCTTCATCCATCTGTCACTTCTGAAGTGCCACAAAGAGCTCTCTCCAGCCCCCTCCGTCTCCAAACACGCTCAAGTTTAACTTGGTGGCGTCTGCTACGAGCTAAGCTTGGCTGGCTTGGCAGGCGAGAATGCCATGGCACGGCGTCGGTCGTAGGAATGCGGTGGTGTGGTTTTCTTAATGGACACTACACAACACGTTTCCATGAAGCCACGAAGCAGCCCGGTCCTGCTGTGTAAGATGACCCTGGTGGAATGTGACTTCCACACAGCTTCAGGAGAGCGCATTACTCCGGGATGCTAAGTAGCAGATGAGTGCAGGGAAAAGCTGAAGGGATCCACAGTGCGTGTTTCCTGCCCATAAATCCAGCGCCATCAGCACAATTCACAAAGCCCCGTGTGGGAGGTGAAGGAGAGGAGATGGAGGAGAGCCGAGTGACCTTGTGAAACACCATGTTATGGAATTAGGGAGGACTTCGGGAAAAAACATTAAACACAGAGAGAGAACATTAAAGCGAGACACAGGACGAGAAGTATCAAGAGACTATTCAGAGCCGGGAAATCCTGCAACAACAGTAATATACAGTTGGGATCCGGCATCTGTTCACCAACATGCAGAAGCAGTGTAGGCGGGACCAGTACTGATGGAAGCAACAGCACCACGTTGGAACTGTGTTGTTTCTGCTGATCCACGGCATTGTGTGGTGACCACTCATCTAACTGGCCGCCCCCAGCTAACACTCAACCATGCCCACCTTCGCCAGCCACCCACATAAGCAGCTCACAGAGCTTCGGATTGGACAGAACATCGCCATTAGCTGTGTCTTTCTCCCAGAGTGGGTGAGTATTCAAGCCTTTTCCCCTCTACTCAGAACCCATTCGTGCTTCCCTGCTGCAAGGCATCAGAGCAGAGTTACCAGTAAGTACCACTAAGAGGAGCATTTTCTCTCTCTGCCTCCATCTTTCGCTCCCTCACTCCATCACGCCCGTTCCCTCTACCACTCCATCACGCCCGTTCCCTCTACCACTCCATCACGCCCGTTCCCTCTCCCACTCCATCACGCCCGTTCCCTCTACCACTCCATCACGCCCGTTCCCTCTACCACTCCATCACGCCCGTTCCCTCTACCACTCCATCACGCCCGTTCCCTCTCCCACTCCATCACGCCCGTTCCCTCTCCCACTTACACTCTTTTTTCTCAGTCCCCTTCCCTCTGCCACCCTCCTAACCTCTCTCTGCCCCCTCCCTCCCTCCCCTGTTTTGTCCCTACCGCCCTGACCTTTTCTCTCTTCCGCCTTCCCCCATTCCCTCTCCCACCCTCCACTCCCTTCCGCCCCCTTTCTCCCTCCCCCCTCCATACTCACATAAAGAGTGGGCAGGAGAAGCAGATAGGAAGGATGAATAGGGAGAGAATACGAAGGGATGTTAAGGGAACGTGTATTTCAATGAGAAAATGAACTAGTCTGCATGGAAGTGTGTGTGTGTGTGAGTGACAGAGGAAAACATTGGGTGTTAGACAGTAATGTTATGCGGGTGTGTAATGTGTGTACACTGTGTGTGTGTGTGTGTGTGTGTGTGTGTGTGTGTGTTCACTCTGATTTATCTGCGTATGTCCTGTGCTGTCCACTTCATGTCATTTTCTGTCCATGCTAGTGACTCCGGAAACACAGAACACGAAATCATACATGGCACACAGACACATCCCTGTTCCATGTGCTACGCCTCATCCGAGAGACAAAGCAGGGATGTACCACTGGGCTGGCTCAATAGAGAAACACAGAGAGTGAGATCAGAAACCAGAGCATACAACCACGCCAGAACCGCAATCCTGACCTACAGTCCAGTAAACAGGGGGGAAAGTGACTGGTTAGCTTGTAGCCAGAGACCAGTTTACAGCAGCGGAAGGACCAACAGGAGGTTGTAGCGTAACCCCAGTCATGCCAGCAGTACCACAACAGTAAACACCCACGTCTCCATTCTCTGAACCCAACCCCAATTACTGTCCCCTTCACTATGACCCTCACAGTTACCCCAGCCCAAGACCCCCCAGTACAAGTACCCAAGCCGGGTAAAGAAGCCTCACCGTAGTTAGAAGAAAGAGTCTGGATCCCCAGCTAATAAAATCCAGCACCATGGTGAAGTACCTGAAGAACGTAGCATGGAAGGTACGTTGATAAGAGACACACAAGTGATTAGAAAGGGAAGAGGATAAAGGGAGGAGAGGAAAAAGAGAGGGAGAGAAACGAGGGAGCTCTCCGCAGTGGCGAAAGCAAGTGCCAGGTTTTGGCGCATGTGCAGGAAGGCCCGGAGCACATAAGAACACAGGCAGACACTCCTCCTCCTCCTCCTCCTCCTCTCCCACTCCGGAGCTGCAAGTCAGCGCTCGTTTGCTTTTCCTGCCTCCCCACATCCACTCCCTCCCTGCCCACCTCCACTCGGAAGTGCTTAGGCATGCTGACTACAATGTCCACACCCTCACAAAACACACTGAGAAATCAGAGATGTAAAGCCAGTGGCAATAGAAATATAATCTATCCATGTGTTCCTCCTTACATAAGCCCACTCCATCAACATAAATAGACCCACCCACCAAGTTAGAGTCTAGTGTCAATCATTTTGTCAAAGCAATTTGTGTTTATTTTCTGATTTAATAGGAAATTAGGTTCTAAATTAAAATCAAAGATGTGTTATTATTTACAGTGAAATATAGAATTGTGGAGAGAAAATATTGTGGTCAATTGTTCATTGTGAGCTTTCTGATGAAAGTGTGTGAGTACTTATATCCATTATTGTACATTGATCCTGGAATACAATATTGTCTTTCATCTAGTAATCAGTTAACCTATTGCAACTGGGTAATCCAAAAGGCGTGTTATGCTAACAAACTTAATTTGTGATAGAATTCCTGAATGGCATTTTTCCACTGCATGGTACCAGCTTGACTTGCCTCGCCTCTAACCACTTTGGGAGCTTGTTCACCGCATAGGACCATCTCAACTCGGCTTTTGGGGCAAGGCGAGTAGAGTCGAGCTTGTACCAATGCATTGGGAAAGCGCCATTAGTTCATGAAAGATTCACATTTACCAGAGAGCTGGTCTTTGTTAATGCCAATTCAGCGTAATTCACACCCTTGTAGGCCTTAACCCCACCCAACTATTTAAATATTCAAATGGCGTGTGCTAACCTAGTCTGCTTGGCCTCTTATAAACACATACTATATCAAAACAAATAAAATAATGACACATACGTTTTTCTTTACATGGACTTGATACATCAGGTATAAATAGTAGTGAAAGGTAAAGTAGCTTAGCAGCAGGATTCATAAATAGTATCAGCAATGTAAGTGCAGATAGTTTGAGTGCAGGTGGACAGCCACTGAGCCTTGATATTCATCCACAGATCTGGATGAATGACCCGTTAATCAGGTAGCTTATTATCAAACTAAGTGACTTTCTCACTTTTGTAAAGAAAAGCTAGCTACCCAAAAACAACCTAGAAACCAGTAACGTTATCAGTAAAGTCAGTAGCTATAGCTAGATAACTAGCAAAACGAATTTGACAACATTTTGAAAAGGAATTATCTGTATTTAGTATTTGCGTTTAGTCAGTCGACTTTGTTTAAAACATGTCTTTTCGCCAATGTTCACACAAGGCGTTCAGTACTCCAAGAGTCTAAACATTTTTAATCTGCCATGGTTGTCCGTTTCTTGTGAATGTAATCTGTAAAAAGTAGTTTTAAAGAAAAGGAGCCAGTGTTTTCTTTCCACCATTGGCACTGCAATGAAATGCCTCAATTTTGCCTCAACGTTTGGAACAGTATCAAAGTCTGGGAATGGGCTTCCTCATCGTCATCCGATTAATCTTCCAAGTCATGGCATCATTGTACTCCAGAAAGTAGCATCTCACAACTCGGTTGATAACGCCAGCTAAATTCGGTGCAGCGATGTGGTTCACTTTTTTGAAATACCCGGGGTGTCAATAGTAAGAAACAAGTGCGTGTGTTATGACGATCAGTGACTTGGCAGACCAATCAGAACTCAGTATGTCAGCGTGTCCAGCCCCTTCATTATCTCAGCCAATCATGTCTAGCAGAAGTCCTGTACTTTTCGCTGGTTTAACAAGGGTTTGAGTTTATTTTATTTGTATTTACACTTCAAATACTAGTTTGTTATTAAGTCACATAATAGACCACATCTCCAGAAGGCATTTCTGCAAAAAAGATAATGTCTCAGAACATGTTTTTCTTCTTAAAAGCGTCTCTCCTGAAAAGTAGTGATGTGCGACATACGCCCCCGTTAACAAGTTCTGTCACATTTAGGAAAGAACCTGCCCGGCCCTAGAAATAACATGTGAGCGTTGGGATGAGCTTATAGTCAATGCAGACTGCATAATACAAGTTAGCCTAAATAAAGTGGTCCAACCACTGATCTGTGGCAACACTTCCATGCAGGGCTGAAGGACAAGTTCGCACAAGTTAATGTTGTATGTGTTGATGGTTGTGTCATGTAACTCACGATGATGACATTGGATGGCCATGCTTAACCTATTTTAGTACACTGTCTATCAACTAGTGTTGTCAAGCTCATAAGAGTGAGCACTGAAAGATTAAAAGGGAAATCACATTTTGACTGCACTGGCCCTTTAAGGCTAGCTTCTATTTAGACCAACAGAGAAGGGGAATAACCCTTTTACAGCAACAGCTTGTCTAATCTCCACCTCTGAATCATCTACTACACAAGTATGAATCACCTATGTGGGAATCATCTAGACAGATCTGAATTCTCTATTCACAGCTGACTTCAGCAGTTTTGGTGGGAACGCAGCACAAATCTACAAGGGATTTCTGTGACACCGCAGTACCATTTTGCACATTTCTGCTAGGGCTAAATATATCCACTACTGTAGGTACGACGAGACTGGGAGTGATGACATTGATGAATCGGTAATCTCTGCCAGACTGAGGCGGACAGTCCGCAGCTTCACAGTCGCCATGTGGAACTGCTTAGAGCCCGGGCTGGTGAAAGGAAGAACAGGGGATGTCTTCAATGACAGCATCAGTCACGCGGTGCCCCCCCAGGACTGGGTCTAGGATCAGTTACTGCTGAACTCCTGGAGCAGGCTCTTCGGTACAAGACGGTGCCAGGGTGGAGACTGCCCAGAAAGGGCATTAGTAGCTGAGGGATTGGACTCGGCTAAATCCAGTCATTTCCCGTAGTCGGTCCACTGACTGCCCCTGAAGCCCATTCGTGTACGCCGTCGTTTATCTTGGTATTTATACGTAGCCCAGTGCAGTCAGTCATCTACAGTATGTCCTCTCCTTGAGCTTGTTTCTTCAGGGATCTGAGCAAGCTGTGTGCTATGATCTCCTGCCAAGTACCCAACAATACCTGTGTTGAAGCAATACCTGGCGTGGGTGAAGCATCCAGCATCTATAATCCCCACAACTCCCAGCACTGTCACCCTTCATTCTAAGGAATCTAAAGGTTTTACACACAAAAGTGGAGCGGAGGCCTCCCCAGAGATGGACTGAAGCCATGGCCCGGGAAAAGGGAGGGAGCCCCCCCATCTCCCTGGCCCTGCTCCAGGGATGGGGCACATGGGAGGGGCGGGGAGGTACAGTAGAGGAACTGGATGGATTAATGGATTCCATCTGGCTGGATGTCCACTCTGAACCAGGGCAGGAGGCCAGAGTCTGTCAGCATGGCAAGGGCAGGGAGACGGAGAGAACAAGAGAGACAACAAAAAGGGATAGAGAAACGGAGAGAGACACACAGAAAGAGAGATGAAGTCAGAGAGAGAGACCGAGAGAAAGGGGCAGAGAGCGACAGACAGAACCATTTAGATTCAGGGCAGGGAGGTTGAAAGAGAGGGAACAGAAAGAATGTCTGAGGACTGATAATACCAGAAACCTGGTAGACCAATGAAATGAAATGGTCGATAGTCTCTGGTGGACAAAAGAAGTCCACCATCCTACATCAGAACGGGGAGACAGTGCTGAATGACATGTGAAACTGAAGTAGCGCTACATGTCCTGTCTGTACATCATACCTACACTGCCTGCCTAAGTCTCATCAGTCCCACAACTGCTATTTAAAGAGAATATAACCTCAAAACCGAACATGTAATGAACAAACACGCTCGGCATGATGGGAAACACAGCCTGTCTAGTAACTAATGCCCACGGCTGCAGAGAAAATCTTTCATTATGACAATGTACACCAGATTCCTTACGTGTGGCTCTGCGCCGGATTGGTCTTGGTTGCACGAGCCGCTAAATTTGATTGGATTTCACTGACATCGCTGACAGAAAAGCCTGCAATTAGCAACCGGTGCTGGGCCTGACCCAACTGGCTTAGCCGGCGACGACAGTCAACAGGGCCGCTGAGCTACAGTGACGTTAGCTGGCCAACTTGGATTCCTGCAGCAGATACACACATCCTCTGGCTTTTCCATCATCCGCTTTCGAATGCGGCATCCACATAAGCTGCTAAGCCACAGCAAACCACAGGTCCAAGTGCTGTGGGTACGTGCTGCGTTTTGGACCGTATTCACCATCCACCTGAGTGTGTATGAAGTGGGTAAACTGACCGCTCCTGAAGAGACGATGTGAAGCTGTCACTCAGCGGGAAAATGGGTTAACAACGCTGAGCTCTGCAGCAGTGTAGAAATGGCGTGCCGCGTCCCAGGAACCTCAGCGAATCTGCCTTCCAATCTACACGTGTTATGACCTGTCGGACATGTTCAGCGCAGTCTGTGCTGGGTTAGGAGTTTGGGTTTGCCTCCTAAGTATCACATTGCAGTTGGCTGTACCTCACTGCAGATGTGATTCTTATCATGAAGCTTGAGGGATTTGGAGGCTAGTACCAGTCAATCCCGAAGAGACACCATGCATCTGTTTTCTTCTGTGAGAGATCTTTTGGGGCGGACATTTTTGGCGGACATATGCGGACGAGATCTTAATTTGCATACAGGGAAAGGTACAAAGGACAAAGCCTATATTTTTTAAACTAACAGTGTATGCAAAACATAATTAACATATTTTTTATAAATGACAAAAGCACAGCAGTGGCTACATCCCAGAGAAATTAAAAACAGACCCTTCATTAAAGACTGCTAAAAACGGTTCGGGCTGTTTGGTGTACTGTGAGATTCACTGTCACATAATAATCTTGTATACTAAAAGCTCCTTGATGTTGGCAGCTGTACAGTGATTAGGTCACTAGCTGTCTACAAATGAGCCCCTGAAATCTCATAAGGGAAAATTAGTAGAGAGGAGTTAAATGAGGGCCCCTCATTATATCCAGGCTTGGTACAGACGCTATACACTTCTGCCAATATCCCCCCCAGCCCCGGAAAAAAAACACAGTTTCCCCTCTGCCACGATGCAATTCGTTCTTCATTTGGATTCAATTCATTCAAGAATTAGTTTTGTCCCAAATGGACAAGAATATGGCCAAATAGTTCCGTTTGGGACAGGCAATGTAGCTCAGGAGACATTGTACGGCACTCATAAGCGCTCATAAGCCTTACACAGCTCTTCATAACTATCTGTACAAAACAAGTATGAGGAAATACAAGATATCTTTCTGGGATATTCTCATGTACCATAACTACCCTTAAAAAGGAAGAGGTTATGAAAGATGAAAATCATCAACAAATTGGGGTTGGCATCGTGCTGAGGGTAAACACGATAGATCAAGACACTTCCCTCTCTACACCGGCATTAGAAACAATAACAAATACATAAGACAAGCAGTGGCTGAGACTCTTTCCAACTACACTCACTGGGCAACAGAACATAGTTGTGACTCTGAGGTAGCATGCTGCTACTAAAGAAGCCAGCTGGTGATCTGCAAATTGATCCTGCTTCTCATCGAACAATATTCAACAAGGAAGGTCGGAACCAACACGCTTGGAGTACAGCGATTCTCTGCCTAACGATAACAGGTGAGCTAGCAGGCACCGGACCAGGCACAAGCCACTCTGTCCAGCCAGCCCCGCTCCCAATCTGCAGGGCCACTTTGCCCCAGTGTGTAGGACTCTCAGCCACAGTTGGTGCTGTATGCTGGGACAAGTATTCTCACTCAATCGCAAAAATTTTTACAACAATTTAAAAGCTACATAGAAATGACAGATTATTCTACCACTGGATACTTTGGAAAGCTTTTTTCCCATATGTACACTGTATTCTTGGCAGCACCTAAACATTCAAATTCTGGGCATGTGCAAACTTACTGTGAATAAAACTGTTTTTTATTCTTATACCTGGTTTTACTGCTAACGTTTAGTGTAAACGTTCAAGAGTGGGCACAGTGTGGGCTTGTGTGGCACAGTCTCTTGAAACAGTGACGCGGCTTAAAACACTGTTGGTGTGTTTGGTTGGTCAGGTTTTCTCCCAGAAGTCAGTTCTTCAGGAGGCTACAAATCCTACTGCTGTGCAGTAGAAGAAATGTTCACTTGCAAATCTCAAGTTTTGAGGAAAAGCTCATTAGCTGTTCGAGTCCAGTGATGGCACAGCTTCATTAACTTAAAACATTGAGCGTAAGAGAAACAAATTTCATGAAAAAGCATTAAAGAATGTCCTTGTCCAGACAAGGGCAGTAATGGAGTCATGTAACATATTCTCATATGACGTTTCTTCAAGTAAATAAGAACAAATTATAGGAGACAACCTGTCTCCTGTTTCACTGGGACTGAAACCCTTTATAAATGACCTTAGACCTTGGTTTCCGGGAGATGAGTAACTTGAGTGGGAGAAGAGGGCGTTTGAGGTTTTGCCTACTGTATTGCAGACTAAATATAACCGTTGGAGACGTGAACAGAACTGGCTCCAATCCAAAAGGTATGCTTAAGTTGGCTTCACACCTCTCCAATGAACATGTCACACTCCAGATCCCTGGAGAGAACGGCATCACTGCCGAATCACAGGCGTTTCGTTCCCACCTCCGCAGCAATGCTCTATGTACCCCAAATCACAGTTCAAATGAATATGGTAAGCAGACGCTAACTCGTGAGCGCTGAAATTATTAAATTGGTTCATGGCGCCCAGGAGAAATCACACTGGTGGGTCTCAGTGACTTAAATAGCAGGCCAAAACCTGTGTTGGTTAAGGCAAAGATTTTATTATTGATGAAATAGAGTTTTACAGAACATTTCACACAGAGATACATAAAACACAAAAACACCACACATACTCTGGTCAGACTTACCACTGTTGCGGTTTTTGCGGTTGGACTTGCCGCCAAGCAGCATCTTCAAGCTGTTCCTGAACATGGCTGCACTGGTCTGCACTGGCTATAGATAAATCTGCAGAAGAAAAAAGAATGGAAGTGCAATAACTGTCATGTAGGTTCCAAGTGGTGCCCTTGGTGATTGTTTGTGGTCAGTATTCACTTTGTATCTACATTGCAGGTGGTCAGATGGCACCTGTCGCTTATGAGGTAAAGATATTGCAGATGGAATGATTCCTATAAGATAAATGGCAGAACAATTCACAAGGTATATATTATTATACACACCTTATTGTATCCTAGTAAATGGGTAAGCACAATTCACCTAGTAAAATGTTCTCATAGGTAAATTTGTCACCCTCGGTTACATACTTACAATGGATTTGTATTCTCTGTGAGGAAGAGGTGAAGATCACACTAGCTTGGTGCGACAATATTGTTAATTTTTGTGTTATAAAGACATGCAATCTCCTAGGGGGATGGGAAGGGTGGTGACTACACAAAAACCTATTCCCTCATTACAACACATTGGAATAACGTCATTATGTTTACTGTACAAAAGATTTGGCTACTGCAAACAGATTACGATTCTCTCAAATCCAAAGGCTTGACTGTAAAGCATTGTAGCAGTAAATGGGGGGAGAAAGTATAAAACGGTTTATCTTTTAGATGACTTCACACACTCACACAAGCTCTGATACACGTCCACTCCCCCCCACACACACAGCCACATCTCAACCTGCTTCTAAATGTTAAGGCACCAAACCGTATTCAAACCCACCAGGAACACTTTTTCATTTAAATATAGCTTATAATTACTTTTTAGACAACGATGTATATCTTTTTGGGAATAGTCTACAGAGCCAGTAGTCTAGATTGTCTGTTCTTCCTGTGTTCTCCAAATGTGTGCATGGCCAACGTTACTACTATTTCACTTAAGTCTCATTACTTAACTAGCTAATAGGATAACTACATCTTGTGCTGTAAAAAAATGGTCTCATTAGAAACATCCATGTCTGGGGAAGTTAACTGTCATTTCCTTGCTGTGAGCATATCCATCTCTGGACGAACAGAACTGTTAATCTAATAATCTTGAGCTACGTTTGTGCAGCGTACATGCCTGCTGCCTGGGTGCAGGCCACTTAACGGACTACGTATCGCGCTGGGTGACGCGGACTATGCACTCACTCTGACATGTATCTGGCATCATGCTCTGACTGAAATATTCCTGCAGTCAGAACTTTGCGTGCCTGATTAAATTAACTTTATTTGTGAAACATATCATGTTTTGCTAAATTAAATACTAGGGCTTGTGCCGTCAAAAATCAATTTTTTTTTGTTTTCTGATATTTCCAAACTGTGGTCAGAATGTCACGCTGACATTGTGAAAAGTGCAATGGAACTTTTAGCCTATTTAAGAAGTTAGAAATGTGAGCCAATTAGACCAATGGCAGATCATCTGGGTTAAGGGATTGAGCTCAAGACTGCCATGTTATCCAATTAAGGCTGTATATGTAAATAAATTAAAAAACAAATCCAAAAAACTGACTGAACATTTGTTAGACAAAGGAGTCTTAGGGAAAAAATGATAAAAATGTTCATTAATTAAAAATGGATTCATTACAAACTATGATCACTTGAAAATGTAGTAACAAAGGCTCCACTAGGCCTCACAGGAATATTTTAGTACCTACTGTATGTCCAATAGCATTCACACCCATAGCACCGATAATTACTGGTATGTGTACGCATGTGTGCAATCACATAGGTGTAAGTGTGTTGAACAGGCTGGGAAATCATGCTAATTTGTGTCACAGGAATGTGTGAATTAGTATTAGCGCATGCAGAATTCTAAACTTACATTTTATTTGTGTATGACAGACCAAGAGAGACTAAATCTGAGAGAAAAAGACTGTGTCCTTTTTCCTGTGGCCACCACTGCCACGTTGCATGATAATTAAGGGGAAGAAATCGAGTTGTTGAAAGAGGGGAAACACTGGCAAATACAAGAGGCCTTTAACGCCGCCTGAGCTACGAACAGCCTTTACTAAGTATAGATTCAACCCCCGCGTTTAGCGTCTTGGGAATCTGGTACCATACGGTTAAAACCCTCTGCTTTGTTCTGTCACGTTACAGCTTTAAAATTGCGCATCATTATCTTCTTTAAATGTAGGGCTAAATTCAAATCAAACAAGCCTTGCAGTATTCACACATTAGCTCTGTTCCTGGTGGTCAAATTATTTCAAACCGGTCTAGTGAGGTGGTTCTCAACCAATGTACCTACTGCGCTGCAAACCTTTTTCTAATCATGATTAAAACAAATTTGAAAACAAACGTAATCTGCGGAATGTACTTGAATATTTGTATTTTTCCCCCCTGCACAACATGCCCAGAGTCATATCTGTAAAAGTTTTGCTAACGATACCTTCACAAACTTGTCACATCTCTTTTCCCTTTTAGGTAAGCCCGGTTCTCGACATGGCTTTGTGCCATGTTGTGACATTCGTATCATTCAAGAGACACACATCCCAAGCCATTTGTATTTTGAACCCCTTTGCCTGTGAAAATGAGTGGCACAACGTCAACTATGAGAGACAAAATGAGAAATAAAAATCCAGAGAATGACATGAATTCATTGGTAAATTCCTTGGTAAAATAAGTATTTGGTCACCTACAAACACGCAAGATTTCTGGCTCTCACAGACTTGTAACTTCTTTAAGAGGCTTCTATGTCCTCCACCTGCTACCTGCATTAATGGCACCTGTTTGAACTTGTTATCAATATAAAAGACACCTGTCCACAACCTCAAACAGTCACACTCCAAACTCCACTATGGCCAAGACCAAAGAGCTTTCAAAGGACACCAGAAACAAAATTGTAGACCTGCACCAGGCTGGGAAGACTGAATCTGCAATAGGTAAACAGCTTGGTGGGAGCAATTATAAAAAATGGAAGACATACAAGACCACTGATAATCAACTGTGGGAGCAATTATAAAAAATGAAAGACATACAAGACCACTGATAATCTCCCTCAATCCGGGGCTCCACGCAAGATCTCACCACATGGGGTCAAAGTGATCACAAGAACGGTGAGCAAAAATCCCAGAACCACACAGGGGGACCTAGTGAATGACCTGCAAAGAGCTGGGACCAAAGTTACAAAGGCTACCATCAGTAACAGACTACGCTGCCAGGGACTCAAATCCTGCAGTGCCAGACGTGTCCCCCTGCTTAAGCCAGTACATGTCCAGGCCCGTCTGAGGTTTGCTAGAGAGCATTTGGAGGATCCAGAAGAGGATTGGGAGAATGTCATATGGTCAGATGAAACCAAAATATAAAAACTCAACTTCTCGTGTTTGGAGGAGAAAGAATGCTGAGTTGCATCCAAAGAACACCACACCTACTGTGAAGCATGGGGGTGGAAACATGCTTTGGGGCTGTTTTTCTGCAAAGGGACCAGGACGACTGATCCATGTAAAGAAAAGAATGAACGGAGCTATGTATCGTGAGATTTTGAGTGAAAACCTCCTTCCATCAGCAAGGGCATTGAAGATGAAACGTGGCTGGGTCTTTCAGCATGACAATGATCCCAAACACACCACCGGGCAACGAAGGAGTGGCTTCGTAAGAAGCATTTCAAGGTCCTGGAGTGGCCTAGCCAGTCACCAGATCTCAACCCCATAGAAAATCTTTGGAGGGAGTTGCCCAGCGACAGCCCCAAAACATCACTGCTCTAGAGGAGATCTGCATGGAGGAATGGGCCAAAATACCAGCAACAGTGTGTGAAAACCTTGTGAAGACTTACAGAAAACATTTGACCTCTGTCATTGCCAACAAAGTGTATATAACAAAGTATTGAGATTAACTTTTGCTATTGACCAAATACTTATTTTCCACCATAATTTACCAATAGATTCATTAAAAATCCTACAATGTGATTTTCTGGATTTTTTTTCTCATTGTCTCTCAAAGTTGAAGTGTGCCTATGATGAAAATTACAGGCCTCATCTTTTTAAGTGGGAGAACTTGCACAATTGGTGGCTGACTAAATACTTTTTAGTCAGCCACCAATTGTGGCCCCACTGTATATCCTGCCTCTTCACAATTCTAACGAAGACTGCCATGAACCTATCTGCACCGACCCGCACTATATCCAACCTCAGTTGAGTCATAACACAGGACTGAATACATAGGGACTTCTAATTCACACAGAGGAATGCTTTAAATAGTTACAACAAGAGGAATAAATATTGTAAATTAAAACAGAACATAAACATTACTAAGATGGGTTTGATTGACTCGCAGCAATGAGCTTTAGAGCCCTTGGATGAACAACTTTGAGAGTCGCTTGAGCTTGACTCAAATAATTTCTAATATTGTGTCAGACACCCGTATAACCTTGTAGCGGTAAAGTACACCATACCATCCCCAGGTCAAGGAACATATCAAAAGTCAAAATGTTTTTTGTTCCAACAACTAGTCCTCAGCTGAGCACACACTTATTAGAAGAAATTAGCAGCAGGAATGTTTGAGGAAAGACAGAGGCTTTTGAAAGCTCTTTCTATGGTTGACAGCCAGTCAGATCCACAGAGGTAAAGAGAGTTGACTGCACAAGGAAGGTTGCAGCTCCAGTTTGGCTTGGTGCTTTTGTTTTGTGTGATGGGGGGAAGGTAACTTGTACAGTAACAGATGTTCCATGTTAAAGCTGGGGAATGACTCAGCGAGACACTGGGCCCTGTGGCTTCTCCTGGCGGCCCCCCGACACCAAACATTAACAAAGACAAGTCAGCGTGAAGTCCCCCTTCCCCATTTCTCTTCTACTACCATGTCGAGTTATCTTCTGCCTTCCCCATTGCCCCTCACCTGTAGCCTCTTCAATTCATTTTCCCTCTGTTTCTTACTCCCGCAAATCTTCTTTTCAATCTATTTTGTCTAGTTGCTTTTCAAGTGAAATCTTTGCCTCAACAGTTCTCCTCACCCATTCCTCCATTTTCTCTTACAGTCCCTACACTCTTCTTTTCAGTGGATCTCATGTGTAGATTCAAACGTCCTCCCTTTGTCTCCCTCTCTCCCTGGTCCAGAGGGGGTTTGAAGTCGTGGTCTGACCAATGTCAGTTTTCCCTGGTAGTATTTCCTGGAACACTTCATCCCTACTTAACCACCATGACTAGAGCAGCGGGACGTGGCAGCAGAAATCAAAAACCTACAGCCTTATTTCACTCAAACAGCTGGAGCAGACAACTTTAATCTGGTCAATACTATCCAGACTTTCTTGGATCACCCTCTCACTCTCTCAGTGTCTAGAAAAACAACCTGCAGAGCGAGCCAGATAATACTTTAAGCACAGAGGGTGGCTGGCTTAAACAAAGACAGACATTCTGAGCCAAACAGACATCCTTTGACGTTGTTATCTTGACGGCACATCTACTTAATTTGTCACCGGGATAGGAAGAAACAAGTGAAAAACTAAAATCATCACCACTAACTGAATAAGCAGAGCTAACTGGACAATAGCTGCACATACTGTAGTATATGTTTCATTACATGTATCACCCTCCACAACAACCATTGTTCTTAAAGCCCTTCAATAGAACCGTCCTACAGCTTCACCACCACCACCTGGTAATTTGTCTTGGGTCTACAAATATAGCTATGGCTTAGTCCATACACTGTGTGCTCATGGGAATATTGCTTTCTTCCCTCTTGTCATTTTGCTTTTCACATCTGAGGGAAATGGGTGCCCAGGTAACTGCTAGAGCGTGGTGCTGTGTAATTAATAAGCCCGGAGTGAGTCAGCGTAGCCCTCCGTCATGACCTTACACGTAGCTCTGTGGATAACGCTAACAGCGTCAGCAAAAAGACAGGCTCGGGATCAGGTCTCGTCAGAGGCGGGCACCATCGTTGACAAGGCAGCAGAGCCAACTTAGGAAAAAAGATGAGGATGACGCCCATGAGCCGGAGACCTTACCCCAAAGCAAAAAAAAATAACAAGAGAAAACCAAGGGCTGGAGAATCTAGGTTTCAGTCTGTTCTGGTTGATTAGTGAATTATCTTATAAATATATAAATACTTTTATTTTTTTTACTTCTGGACATTATAGATTTTAAATAATTTAGAAAAGGTTTTAATATAAAGACAAAAATAACTGTACCCAGCATTTTGGATTGTTCAGGTGAGTTTCTGAATGTTCATTCAAGCTTTCATGTGTCCTTCAGCAATGGAGACTTTTCAAGTTTACCAATGAACAAATTACGTTTTTAAATACTTCCGAGTCACAGAAAAGGGCAAAACTGACATCAGTGTAAATCATTGACACTTTGCAACACTTCAACCCAAAATACACTACCTTTAGAGGATATCAAGTCGGGTAAGTGAGAAAAGGCTTTCATGAAACAGTCTTCTATTCAAATATAAACATATGAATGCAGAAGGGGGAAAGAATCTGCGCACACAACACTTACCATGAGTTCAACTGGCATGTGGGGGATGTTTCTTGAAATGTAACATCCCATAGATATCTTAGTGACGAGAGCCATCACCCCGCTCAAAATGAAATAGAGAAGATCTCAAAAGAGACATGAGATTTGGAGTTATGGCCCCACAAGACTTAACAGGGGTTAGTCCATCATGGTCATCTATTTGACTCTCAACGGCTATGCTTTTTCTTGTGAGCAACACAACCATTACTATTTTTAAGCTCTGAAAAGCTTATGGAGCTTCTTTGTTTTCACATTCATGCAAATACAGTACAAATGAACCTGGATTAATGTACATTTTAAGAAGTGTACTGAAGTGTATTAAACCTATTGAGAATATAATCAAACACCGAAAAGGTGTGAAATGTGGAATTTCAGTATCTTTGTTTCTGTCTGAATTTAGAATCAAATCTGTGTGCCAAATATTTAAAAAACAAAACAAAGTAGTATCTCATACAAAAAATAATTCCTAAGCTTTGTTCAGTTCTTCACAGAAGTTTCTTCGGTAATGATCACAGCTTGGAGTCCTTGCATTGGCTGGCCATTCAAGGACCTCTGTATTTTCTCTTTTAATCTTTCCATCACCGGTCTACCTGTCCCTGCACTGAGATGCATCCTCAAAGCATCATACTGCCACAACTATGCTTTCCTATATTACTGTCTGACTGTTTCACTCACTGTATACTGACATACACTCAATCATAAACAAGGTCCTCGTCTGTTTCGCAGTTCTCCAGTTTTACTCCTAATGATGAATATGAGCCAGAAGAACTGAACAAAGTCAATTGCATCAAACGCAAGATGTTTTGAAAAGTTATAAACAATGAATAGGAGCATAGTAGTTTCGTTTTGCACTATTTTGGTAAACAAAAAAATCATTCTTTTAAGCAACGTTATGTTTATATTCCAAGATTATGAAGAATGCATTATACATTATTTGTAGAATGTCATTTGTCACACATTCATTTTTCTGATAGGATTTTACTATAAATGCACCATCTATATTAGCGGTTATAAATAAAGTTGTTTGTGAAACAACAGAACAGGCTTGAGGTGTGGGAGGTGGAAATATTTACATCAAGCGCAATTCAAGGCCACAAGAAAACACTACACCAATTTTTATGATGGCATATTTTCAAAAAGCTATTTCAAGTGTAACTTATCATGGTGAGGTTTCGAGCAACTCGGAGCCCTTGTGTTTGTTGTACAAGTCATAACGCCTCTGGAGTGCCATCACCAGTGCCTGCTTCTCTCCCCTCAGCCCCCTGATAGCAGATGCTAGGCATATGTTCCATAAAACGGCAATGGGAGGCTGAACCCTAGGATGGGTGGAGCAATATGAGTTTGATTACTGACTAGGGGAAAGGATTTCTGTCACTGTGGGATACAAAAGAGCCACAGGTTATCCGTTCCATTAACATTACTGCCTAGGTTGCCTTCAAAGCCCTTCAATATCCTTGTCAAATTCCCCTAACGGGCACCACACTTTCACCATCCAATGTGTTAAGGATTTGGAAGGTTATGAAGTATATTCCCTGCTTAGACAACAACCACTGTTGAGAGCACAGAGCATCCTTAGGTGTGGAAATGAGCGGTTAAAGACCGCCCTTGAACTCCTCTGAATGGGCCGGGATTAACCGTTTCCGTGCTGCACTGCCAGGCGATCTCAGTGGGGCTTACACGCGTGCCGCTGTAGCACCAGTGGCATTAGGCTGGGATGATGGTGCTTTCTGTGGTAATCCATAGTGCTATCGATACTGTTATGATTTTGGATTTGCTGTTGCTTTCCCTCAACTGCATGCTGTTTCCCAAACCAAGCCCCTCCCCCCGTCACTCAAGGGCCACTTGCCTTTCACCAGGTGGACTTCCTGGTCAGATGACAATGGAGGACAATGGAGGACAATGGAGGACAATTGCGTGTCTTACTGCATACATTTTTAGTTTAGGTTGAAATACATCGCAGCGTTTATTTGTGAAAGCCATCTCGCTCGCAATCAAATCTGCACCAAATCCAACCTGATACGGCAGAGCATGTTTGTGCAATGGTATCTTCGGTCAGAGGAAAGGACAAGCACGGATTCATCAGAGATACTTTTGGGGAGAGTGGAAACTAAATTAGAATACTTAATGGCTCTGCATGTTGTAAATGGGCCACATAGGGCATTCTGTAAATATCGGAGACAAGGAGCGCACCTAGTCAAGGAGATGTGGGTGAACTGGGTACTTTAAAAAAACTAAACATTAACACGAATTGAGTGAATAAGAAACAAAGCTACGAACACTTTCCAGGACGTTAGATTTGACATTTAAGGAAATGAATTATTATTCCAATGAACAAAAAAACATGCATCGATACTGAAGAGCAGGACTGAGGCCGGGTTGGATCGGGGATAACACAACACGGGCTACCCCTCAGCAGCGGCTCACACACCGCTGCCCAGATGTCCATTTCAGACACACCACTTTAACTCTTCAGCCTTCTGGAGACCCTGCCCACAGGGACAGCTTTCTGGACAGGGGGAAATTGTTTCTCCTCACAGGGCCTCTAAGGTTAGGCATAATTCGTTTCATCTCCCCCACTCTAAACCTGATCAGGGAATTCTCTGTTCTACCCAGACTAATTGGAAAGCCCTTTCGAAGAGGCTGACCGCAGGACAGGCAATGCTTCGTCTGACACCACCTACAACCCCCCCAACCCCCCCCCCCCCACATGTAGAGCTAGAGGTCGATACACTGTCTGGCTTGAACTGTTTGTCTTCGGCAGGGGTCGGCTACAGACCGGTCTTATATTGTTATGGTGGTACCTGGGAACATATTTCCTCCAAAAACCTCAATAAGCTAAACTTCTGTTGGTTTTATAGAATCTTTGGACAAATAATGTGATCTTCTGTCAGTATATTCTCCTTTTGGGCATAATTGAGGTTCATTAGTCGCACACCCCAGACCACCCACTTCGACAGAAATTGGCCCGCGGCTGAATCTAGGTTACTTACCTGCCAGTCAGGAATAGCAGGTTCCAAAAAACTGGATAGGTGAGGGAAGAGAAGAACTGCTTTAAACCTGACAGTGTGAGTGCTGGGATTCCTAAAGAACCAGAAGGACTTTGAAGTAAATCTAAATAATGAAATTGATGGTACTGCACAAAGTACATCAGACTCAGTGCAGACTGCACTGCAGTAAGTTTCTTTCTCTAAGGCTTTGGTTATGGAAAGTAGTATTGGGTATGAAACATTTGAAAGGGGGGGCGAGAGAAATTGTTTCAGCTTAAAGAGTCCATTGTCTGAAATTGTATGTTTAGTTATAATCTCAAGAGTTGGTAGGCACTGAATAAAATGTATAGTCCTGACTCAAATCGGACTTCTATAACATAATGTGGGGCATTTCTGTGTTTATCGGCCTACAATAGCTGAGAACTATTTATGATAATCCGCTATTAAGGATCAAGGGCTAATGTGAATATACACAATATTATCGACTTGAATAGGCTCTCCCTGGTTTAAAAGGACATTATGCAGAGCAGACTACTTGTAGTTGAGTTCTAAGCAATACGAACTCAGTTAAAAAGCTCATTTGGCTTGGTTTGGAAGAGCTACGCCGCCCATACTTGCATCCATTATCGTGTCGTGATCAACGCTCCCTTCGATGAGAAAGCTAGTGAGTCTATGAAGTCACGCGGCTTACCTTAGCTGTCGTAAACTGTGTACAACACAGGTGTGGCCAAATGATTCAGCAAGACAAACAGCAGTGGTAGTGCTGGTGGAGGAGGGGCAGTGTGTTGCAGAGGCCTGCTGCCACAGCACGACTACCTTACACTGCCAGTCCACTTCCCACAGTGGACCACGGGGAGCACATCACGAGCGTTACTGAAATCTCAGGTTGTTTGTTTTCCGCAGGTCAGGAGGGAATCACTGACTCATAACATTAGAGAGCAGCTGGAGGACAGAGCTGTGCAGGAGGCTCGGCAAAAAGCCAAGAAACCGATCCAACATCAAATGCACACCCATACTGCCTAAAACGCCACCTACGAACACTACGAGTTGGTTTCCACCCTCCCCACAGGCCCGCTCACTCCTCAGGACGAATGGTACAAAAACAAGTAAGGAAATAAGTTATGAAAGCACATTAGAGTTGAATTCGTTTGTGACTCCAATCGCAAGAGTAAATAGTTAAGTGCCGCAACAGAGCGGCTTCAGTAGGAGGAGGCAACCATGAACCGACTGCCTTGTGTGCTGTGAGAGGAGGTTGGGAGGGGAGCGTTTCGGGTTCTGACACCAGGAAGCGCCACGAGGAGACAGTCTGGCACAGACACCGGTCACCTCTCTCCAGAGAGAGTCTTTCATCTCAGAGAACACGATGTATTTGGTTTGACCTGAGGTCCTTCTGAAATGGCGGGTGATTGTTGCTTGGAGAACACAGTGGCGTGTCATATGATGGGATCCCTTTGGGGGATCCAGCATGTCGCAGCCTGTTTTCTTTTAGAGCTCGTAGATTGCTCCTGTTTCTATGCAACGGTAGGAGCGACCGTCACTGGGTACATACAAAAAAACAAACAATCTAGTTTAGATTGTTCAAATGGGGCACCGCTGGCACATTTAGCAGACTTCTTTAAACGCACACACATACAACATTTGTCATGAAGACATCTCATTGTAATCCTAGACAAATACCACTAAATGCAAAATCAGTGTGCTGACCAGAAACCAAGCGTTATGTCATTGTAACAGTTACTATCAACATATTTATCGCCCCTCTGAGCAAAAGAGTATTGGATATCTGGTATTAAAAAAATATACAATTTTCATGTGAGGAAGTGCCATGGTCATGTCACTAGTCAGGTTTGCTATGAATTAAAATAGATTGTGAAACCATGTTAACTTCAGGGTACTAAATGCATGGCTAAGAGTAGCTTACAATGATGTAGAAATAAAATGGCACTGCAATAACTGTGTTTCTGAACAAGTACAAAAAAAGTTTCTAAAAAACATTATAAAAGACAACCTATACCAGAAACCAGGGCTCCCAACTGCAGTGGGTGAAGGAGTGGGGCGATCCAGCTTTAGCACACCATGTTGCTGAAGCTTTACGGAGAAAATGCAATCAAAGGGTCCACCTCTTCAAAAATAACTTGTCTTTGTTCTGTTCGATTTCAAAGCGTTCCACATTTCACTGTTTCACTCGTAAGATTGTGGTTTATTTTAAATCCCTGTACATCAGAGTCCTGCCCAGCTACAGCCTCCCCTTAGCATGCATAGTCTCGAAATGATCTGCGTTGCCAGGAACCATCAGAACAAGGTTGTCAATTAACCAGAGTGACGCTGGCAACAAGAGATGACAACAATAGCAGTAAAGATGTCTCTAAATATAACTTGCTTTTTCTACTGTAATTAGAGGATGAACTGCCGTATGTTTTCTGACAACTTACTGTCTTTCTGATGACTACTCTAAAGAAGGAAGACAATAGCTATAACTAAACACACGACTCTATTTTACTGCCTATTTTTGCGAGCAGATGAAGGGAGTGCTGAGCCTGAACAGCTTGCAGCCTTTTCCTCGTGTGTCCTTTGAAGCCACTGGAAGGTTGTGTGACAGAGAGGCTTTAGGAGAAACACACGTGTGGCCCCCTATTGTTATTCCGCGAGACCCGCCAACTATAAATCGCTGAGAAACCGGAGGGGAAACCAAGAGAGGTGGAATTTACGACCCCGGTTGCGGCGCCGTTTCCTGTGTTTGGCTTTCAAACGAGCACCGGGGAACAGCGCGGCGTGCAGGGACTTTGCAGAGGCCCTTCCTCAGGGAGCCGATGGATAACCTGTCATCTTGTTGAGAAGTCAAGTTGCTAACGGCCTCGGCCAGTGAGCAGCCATGTAGTCTAGGTGCCCTCTAGCCAGGTTCTGATGTCAGTACAAGAAGGATGTCCTATAGGGCCATACGGGTCTTCAGAAATTCCCCTAGAGTATGGGTGAGAAATGTCTAGTACACAGACTGAAACGGGTTGGGGGGCGGGGGGTGAAAACGACAGCAATATCGGCCATTCTGGATCATCAGCCTCCAACTGAAAGCGTCCTTGTAATCCCCCTGCTGTTGGGATGAAGTCACACTTGCTGATGACGACGACATCTGACAACCGGAATGACGCTTCCTTCCTGCCCGAGCCAAGCGGCGTTCAAAGGGCCACATGTGGGTGTGACTTAGAGAAACAAGTCTGGAATGCCGTGGTTCTGACAGTAACAACAGTGGCCCCCACGTGGCCCTGAGTCCTGACGTGGAAGCGGCCGACTGCTGTAGCAGGTTGGAGGGGACAGCTTGCTTATTTGCTTTTCGACTGTGTGAGGTCTTGGAGTGATCAGTTATAATGGCAGGAGACTAGCTTTGAGCTTTACAAAATGACAGGGGGTAGGAATAGAGACTGTACGGGTTTGTTCTGGGCTATGGTTTCAACCACAGTTAGGTTCTTGTCAAGATTCTGCCCTGGCATGAATCCAGAGGTGACTGTGTACACCACCTGGGAAACCTTACACCATCCTTGTGAAAGACAGTGTCCTGTATTCTCTTTCCCTTCAAATGGGAAAGCAGAGTATGTCTGAGTGAATGAGCAGGTGCATCTCAACAAAACCGAAAATGCCAGTAGATAAACGTGGGCAGAAGGGGTACATAACATGCTTACTTTGGAAAGCAACCGTGGCAAAACCTTTTGGCAGAACACCAACACACCAGCCAAAGCAATTCCAGAAGACCATAACCACTGCGTTCAGATTGAAACTCTAATTAATGCATCACTTAGCGACAGTAGAGGGTTGCATAGCAACAGTGGTACCAGGCTGTTATGAAAGGAGAGATGCAGGTCACAGTGTTGGTGGACGGGTAGAAATGTGTGCGCATGTCCACGTTAGTGGCACATTTGTTTAGCAAGAGTAAACAAGCCAGATGAGGGCTACAGTTTGAACTATGCTGACCCATCTACCCATGTGAAACTATTAAACCTTAATGACATGTTCTCTGGTCCTGAACTGATGAACTTATGACCAACAAATAACTGACACCCTAGAGAGCCTAATGAAGTCTCCCTCTCTCCCCCCAC
>JACXGJ010007528.1:0-30187 GCA_016801105.1 Esox niger | reverse complement strand
CCCCCCCCACCGAGCCTGCCACGCCGCCCCCCCACCGAGCCTGCCACGCCGGTCCTGACGCCCCGGCCCACCCACCTTGCTTTTTGGACTTTTGTTGGGGTGTCCGGGTGTCCACCCCTATTTTTACAGTTCTGTACCGTAGCCTGTCCTTTTTGTTCTGATTGGTTTCACCTGTTTGTTTAGTCTTCGTTAGCACCGTATTTAGTTTGGCCTATTCTCTTAGCCCTTGTAGTCATTGAGCCTGTTTGTGTATGTGCCTGCAATCAGTCCTGCCTCCGTTTCCTAATGAACCCTTTTGTTGTCCTTCAACTCGACACCTGGTGTCCTGCATAACCGAAACGTGTCAGTGCGGCTTAAATGTTTGTGAACCCTGCAGGGACGGTCATTATTTCTGTATAAAGTATTAAAATCCTTATTTAAAGTCCATTTGTTAATAAAGGACAAAAACAACTTATGCTATAGTTTTATTGTTAAATTCAGATAAGTATTTTTTTGGACTGTCATTCTCCATGTGCATTCAATAACTTCTGACACCAACATTAGCAACTATAACTTGGAGTAAATGTTTTTTCTAGTACCGAATCTCTGACTTTTTCTACTGACTGCTTCGGGTCCTGACACAATTTCTAAATTGGATAAAGGTCAGGACTATTGGCCAATCCAAAACACATCTTAATTCTTGAGGAGATTTGCTCCAATCACACACTGTCTACAGGGTAGGTCATGGCAAAATTCTTTCCTTTCTCAAGATCCCTTTTACCATGTACAAATCTCCCAATTTGCAACCACCAAAGCACCCCCAGACCATCACATTGCCTCCACCATGCTTGGCAGAAGGCTTCAAGCACTCTTCCAGCATCTTTTAAAATGGTCCGTGTCTCACAAATTTGGTTCTCTGTGATCCAAACAGGGATGTTCATTACTCTTTTTTCCAATCTTTCTTCATTCAGTGTATGTGTATATTGCCAATTTTAAACTAATACTTTAATTGGCCAATCTGAGATATGCCTTTTTTTGCAATCCTGCCTATGACACCAGCATCTCTTAGTTGCCTTTTCACTGGTGATGATGAGACTAGTGTTTTGTGAGTACTATTTAATGAAGCGGTCAGTTGAGGACTGCTTCATTATGAATCTATTGTGGATCTATTTCTCAAACTTGACACACTAACATATTTTTGCTCATGATCAGTTGCGGGGGCCTCCTACTCCTCTTCCTATTCTGGTTTTGAGCCAGTTTGTTCTGTTTTGTGAAGGGAGTAGTACACAGCGTTGTATGAGATTTTCAGTTTCTTGGCAATTTCTCGCATGGAATAGAGTTAACTTTTCAGAACATGAATAGACTGATGTTCTTGGTCTGGACATTTTGAGCCTGTGATTGAACCCACAGCTCATGCTGCAGATACTGAAATAATCTAAAGAACAAATCTAAAGAACAAATCTAAAGAACAAATCTAAATAATTAGTCTAAAGAACTAGTTTAAAGAACCAGTCTAAAGAACCAGTCTAAACAAGGCTCAGTTAATTGATTCTTTCAGTCGTTCTAACAATCACAAAAGGGATTTGTTTATAAATGATAAACTTGGAACACAGGACTAATGGTTGCTGATAATTGGCCTCTGTAGTCCTCTGTAGATATTCCATTAAATATCAGTTGTCGTGATTCCAAACAATTAAAAGTGTTTCACAACATTTTAGCACCAGAAAAGTGCATCCTTAAGTGCTGAATTTCTAATGGTCAATGAAGGCACACCCACCCCCCTTATCTAGCAGTATGTAAGCAGTAAGCAAAAACACTGTAAATTAATGCTTATTATAATCTTAGACAGTTAATTTATTTAAGTGAGAAAACAAGTTCTGAATCATAAAAACATAAATTTGAGTCCATCACTTTTCCTTAACTCAATAATGCCACTTCATGTTGATTTATTACATTCATTACAACACATTCAATACTCCTATTATTGACCAATTAGGTTCTTTACAAGACATTCAATATTTCCCTCATTTAGATTACAGACACTTGTTTTGTTGTTTGTCGCCCTCACTTGTTTCTCTAATCACTGTTTCTATTTATGTTCCTCATTTCCAATTGTATCTTGATGGTCTTTGTTTTGGCGTAAGCCTGCTGTTAAGATTGTTTTCTATGGTCTTGTTGTTTAATTTTTGTTTTGTCATATTTTAGTTATTTTGTACCAATTACTCTGTTCTCCCTGTGCTGGTGTCCTGCCTCCATCCTGACACCGACTAGGTGTCTTCTGTACAACACATTCAATATTTCCTCTTCACATTGAGCTAATAGACTTTTTACAAGACATTCAAGTACTCCCACTTTACATTGAGCCAATCGATTTTATACAAGAAATTCAATATTTCCTCTTCACATTGAGCTAATAGCTCGTGACATTCAATTTACCCTCCTCCCACTGACCTATTCAGTTCT
Organism: Esox niger; assembly: GCA_016801105.1. Lineage (NCBI taxonomy): Eukaryota > Metazoa > Chordata > Actinopteri > Esociformes > Esocidae > Esox > Esox niger. The sequence goes on along the minus strand of JACXGJ010007528.1, from coordinate 27,745 downwards.
TTAGAAGACATTTCATTTTCCCTCTTCCCACTGACCTATTCAGTTCTTTAGAAGACATTTCATTTTCCCTCCTCCCACTGACCTATTCAGTTCTTTAGAAGACATTTCATTTTCCCTCTTCCCACTGACCTATTCAGTTCTTTAGAAGACATTTCATTTTCCCTCTTCCCACTGACCTATTCAGTTCTTTAGAAGACATTTCATTTTCCCTCCTCCCACTGACCTATTCAGTTCTTTAGAAGACATTTCATTTTCCCTCCTCCCACTGACCTATTCAGTTCTTTAGAAGACATTTCATTATCCCTCTTCCCACTGACCTATTCAGTTCTTTAGAAGACATTTCATTTTCCCTCTTCCCACGTTATCCACATTGATTGAGGGTGCGAATGTAAAGTCAAGGTTGCCTGGAGGGTCTTCCATGATCCCTGAGGGTCTTCCATGATCTATGAGGATCTTCCATGATCCATGAGGGTCTTCCATGATCCCTGAGGGTCTTCCATGATCTATGAAGGTCTTCCATGATCCCTGAGGGTCTTCCATGATCTATGAGGATCTTCCATGATCCATGAGGGTCTTCCATGATCCCTGAGGGTCTTCCATGATCTATGAAGGTCTTCCATGATCCATGAGGGTCTTCCATGATCCCTGAGGATCTTCCATGATCCCTGAGGATCTTCCATTATCTATGAGGGTCTTCCATGATCCATGAGGGTATTCCATGATCCATGATGGTATTCCATGATCCATGATGTTATTCCATGATCGATCAGGCTCTTCCATGATGCATTGTGTAATGGTTGACATGTAGGACCTGTAGTGAAATGTTATACATATATTTCTGATGTTGTCAGCAGATGCTGAGAAACAGTACACATTATGATTTAATTGAATATATCCATAATTCATAATTCAATAGCATATGGCCATAGCAATAAGTATCCCTACACAGAGACATGAGTACCCTTAGAAGAAGACCCCTTTGGCCTTGTAATTGTTTCCCCTAACACCCTTAGCAAAATGTCTACCCTCCAAAGCCCAATGAAAAAGTCTGTTAGCTTTCTGCAGGCCTGTGGGCAATAGCAAGTATAGGCACTCTCCTTTTGAATTTGATGTGCTTCATTAATCCAGTTTATAAAATAGATTTTCTGCATCTTCAAACCTGTTATTGGAGCCCTGGAGGCTGGTAATCAGATTCAGAATATCAGCCTGCTAATTATTAGTATCAAGTGTTTTAAATTGGGGTTGGAGGACCAACCTGCAGGAACAGGATTAGAGAGCAAATAGAAAAGAGTAGTGAATCAATGTTTTTTCATGCTGAACCTCTATTTGATTTTTTAATACAGAATAAGACCTTCCAGAACATGAACATATTAATATTAACAATCTGAAATGTTATTTTATTTATACCTTAAAGGTCTACTAAAATCTCAAACGACTTCAATTCCTTAAGTCAAATAATTGCCTCTAAAAGAAAAATCAGTTCATTCAAGAATATCAATGTCTTCAAATCCCCCATTGTCAATTCCATTAGCTGGAGAGGGTGAACAGAGGTGGTGCCCAATGTTGTGGAAACAATAGGGACAGTGGGCCGTGGCCACAGGCAACACTTTGGAGAAGTTGGAGAAGTCCACTCTGTATTTGCCCTCTTTACTGCGGGAGATGATGGGCAGGAAGTTGTAACCCCACATGATCTCCTGAGGGATGAAAGAAGTTCTGACCTGGCAGGATGAACTGGTGGACTCGGCAGTACCGTCCAGAAAGACCACCAGCTCAAACTCCTGCTTATGGAGGGTGTCCACTGCCATCTCAAAGAATGGACTAGACTTATCAATAACATGGTACAGTGTGAGAGGACACACAAAGAAGAGGTTGTCCTTCCCAGCATCCACCATGAACTCAATGTTCACCTGATCCATGATGACTGTCTCTCCATCTGGTGTGATGGTTGTCCTTAACAGCTTGCCATAGATCTGGCTTCCAATCATCAAGGTCTTGCGTAAGTTAGCCACTCTGATCATGAGGCAAAGGAAGTCCTTCTTAGGACAGATGACAGCCATCTTAGTGAAGGTGATGGTCTTTGCCCTTTTCTTGGAACGTGAGATCTTTGCCAGGATCACTCCACAAAGGAAGCAGTTGATAATGGACCCGATGAGAAACTGGATCATGAGTACAGCAATAGCACTAGGACAGAGAGGCGTGATGACACGAACACCGTAGCCAATGGCGGTCTGGGTCTCAAAAGAGAAGAGGAAAGCTGTGGTGAGGTTGTTGATGTTGTCCACACAGAAAGAGTGGTCATGTGAGGGATTCTGCCATGTCAGGTCTCCATTGCTCCACGCCACCCAGAACCAAAGCAGACCAAAGAAGAACCAGCTCAGGGTGAAGGATGCAATGAAGAAAAATAGGACAAAGCGCCAGCGCAAATCCACAAAGGTTGTCCAGAAGTCCATGAGGTAGGCAAAATGGTTGCCATACTTCATGTTGCCAAATTCAATGTTACAGCGGCCATCTTTGGTCACCAGCCGGGATCTGCAGATTCTTTGCTCCAGCAAGTGGTCTCGGATGCGCTTCCGGATACCAGCCACCATGTTGTAGGTCCTGTCATCAGAAGAAATAATAACTAATTTAATAACAATTTTGAAATTATTGTTTCATATTTGTTGTGTGTCCCATTTCAGATATCTTTATTGTTGCATATACATTTTCAGTCTATGAATTTCAAACAAAAACGAATATTAAATAAAGGGAACCTTAATGAAAGAAATAACAAGCTTTGATGATGTATTTAATTTGCAGTTAATAATCAGCAAAGATAATGCAACATCACTGGCTGCCAGTGGAAATGCCATTACGTTTCGTGTCGCCTGTGTTGCTGGGCTCACTTGAAAATTAGATTAGGGCCTCAATATGGTTCTCCTTTGTGAATAAAGGAAGGCGCTCCTATGCATTCACTCTCCATTCCCCCCCCATGATGTAGCTGTGAGGCCCAACTACTAGAATTCACAATGCAGTTGCATTAAAGCAAAGTTCCCTTTGAGAGGATAACAGTGACTCCCTCATCAAACCAGACAGCTCACTGAGCTGTGTACAGAACAATACTCTGGTTGGTAGAGCATTGCGCTTGAAACAGCATGATTGTGGGTTTGATTCCCACAGGGCCAGTAAATACATTCACGGAACACTGCAAGTTGGACCTGGAAAGAAGTGTTGGCTTAATGAATATCTGGTAACTGTCCTCTGATCAGATGTGCAACCTAACAAGTTCTTCAGTCATTAACGAAATGATCAGCCATATTAAGCACATTTTTTAGCAACATGTTGTCTCTTAGACTGTACATGTCAATAATGGTTTGATTACTGCCTAGAGGGTAGTACATCCTATTGTCACCAACCACTTCATTATCAAAATCAAACATGAATGTCAATGTTTGTGCATACACATTGGGTTCTACTTCCTGTCTGTAGCTCACTGCTGACTTGGGGAGGCAGATTAGCTGGACAACGTGGTGAGAAACAGACAGGTGTGTGTGTGTGTGTTAAGCAGAACACCATGGAATCTATGTTTATTTTGATTTAGACAGGGTGGTAGCATGACAACATCAAATAATGAAAGATACCTGGGGTACTGCTTGGAGAGACAAACTACTGCTTGCTACCAGAATTGTCTGCGAAACCAGAGATTATTTCTTACTTAAACAGCTTCAATATCTTGTGCATCTGTCTTATGCAATACTCATAGATGGTTTATTGTATTAAAGATCAACATTACTACTTAAAAAAGCTTGAGAAATAAAGGCCAAACAATGTTGACTGAACATTTTTGCTTCAATGTGTTTTGAGAATCTCTAATGATACATGATGCCTTTTACATGTTCATGTGCCCCAGTACCAAATGCAGTGAAGCAACTACACTGTATTACCAAACATCTCCCACATTTAACTCTTGGTGTGCATTAATTTGAACATTCACTTTTTTGCCAAAGAACTCCACATGTTTTTTATTGGTCCACAGAACATTTTCCCTGAAAGATTCATGCAAAATTCAATCTTCATTTCTAGTGTCCGGCTTTGTGGGCTTCATATCATTTTGTGGGAGAATGTGTCAGCTGAAACCATTCTTCAGATTAGCCTTTAGATCTTTAGCAGTTGTGTTCAAACCAACCTTTGACAACATCTGATGTTGAGTAATTTCCAGGACGGTTGACTACAGCTCGGATTAAAAGGATGCACATGCAGTAAGTTGACCAAACAGCAAACAGGAATTCCAAGGTTCCAGAAGATTTTTTGGACTCTAACCCTAACCCTAACTGTTAACTGTAACGGAACAATTAAACAATTTCACTAATATGTAAATTACAAATGTGACAAATATTGAATGTCTCACATCTGATATGAAAAATATTAAAAACTCTAATGAGACTTTTACAAAATATTGCACAATAGATTCTCAAAATGTTTTGCCTATGAAGCTAAATCCTCCAAACTCAACCGTCCACAGAAAGTTGAGCAAACTAGTTAGCAAACAATTTGTCAGCAGACTGACATCAATTGAAATAGACAAAGCATATTTGTTTAACTAAACTAAGTAATGTAAGCACCAGCATCATATAAACAAAAGCCACAGATAATTTTAACAAATACATGTTTTGTACCACTGTCCATCTTTCTTACTAACCCAATCAGACAGGCAAACTCTCTGGTAGACTGGGAATACCGTGGGCCAACCGATGTAGAAATGACTTCATTAAAAAGAGAGTAAGACTGAAACAACAAGCTCACCTGAGACAAAAGTGCATTTCATTAACATTAAACAGTTTAAAGAGAATACTAAGTCACCAGAAAATAATGACCCTGTTAAAATAAGAACCTCACATACCTGGAGAAAGGAAACAAATAAAACATTTCTGCTTTTTATAAAGACGTTACCTGTTTGTATAAAACTATGGAAATCCAAATGTGTGTTGCACCCTGGTTGTTTTCGTCAGCCAGTCCGTCTTACAAAGTCTCTCTGAAGGTGTGCTCGCAAAACTGTACAATACAATTCCAACAGATCACTAAGATTTTCATAAACATTCAGAAGTAATTTCTCCTGCTGGTTTCCTGAATCAATATAAAATTGTTTGCTCTCCCAGCCCTGGTGTTGTGGTTTCGTAAGTTTTGTGCTGTTACATATTTTACAGTGTTACCTGTATGCTTTCATAAAGCCTCATGTTGGTAGGACTGTAATCCCTTGACGTGATGTTTACCTAAACATAAAGTATTGGTACCAACCTCCGGCAGGGCTGTTAAGTGATGTGTTTACCCCACACACCTCAAGCACCCCGGGTCAGGTACCACTGCCGTTCTCTGGGACTGGGCCAGCTACCACTACTGACCTGTGGGACTGGACCAGCTACCACTACTGATCTCTGGGACTGGGCCAGCTACCACTACTGATCTCTGGGACTGGGCCAGCTACCACTACTGACCTGTGGGACTGGGCCAGCTACCACTACTGACCTCTGGGACTGGGCCAGCTGCCACTACTGACCTGTGGGACAGGGCTACCTGACCTTCCCCTGTTACCACTATCCATGTCAATGACTACTCTGCCTGCCACCAACCTGTACCTCTGCCCGACCACCACTACTCTGCCTGCCACCTACCTGTACCTCTGCCCGCCCACGACTACTCTGCCTGCCACCTACCTGTACCTCTGCCCGACCACGACTACTCTGCCTGCCACCTACCTGTACCTCTGCCCGACCACGACTACTCTGCCTGCCACCTACCTGTACCTCTGCCCGACCACGACTACTCTGCCTGCCACATACCTGTACCTCCGCCTGCCCAAGAACTTCCATTACAGATGACATAGTATTGTGGAAACCCTGTTCTCCTTTAAAGTGCATTCATTTAGGTGTTGTTCTCATGTGTTCATGTATTTCTCATTAAGAGGGCTGTGTCTTATAGCTGGGCGGGGATATAGAATGATAAGTAAGAGGAGTGGGCCAAAATCCCTCCTGAGATGTGTGCAAACCTGGTGGTCAACAACAAGAAACATCTGACCTCTGTGATGCCAACAAGGGTTTTACCACCAAGAACTCAACGCAAAAGGGTCCAATACTTATTTCCCTCACTATGTGAAATCAATTTATAGAATTTGAGAAATGCGGCCATCTGGATTTTTTTTGTGTTATTCTGTCTCTCACTGCAAAAGAAAACTACAATTAAAATTATAATTTATTTGTCAGTGGGCAAACATACAAAATCATCAGGGAATCAAATACTTTTTCCTCACTGTACGTTCCACAAACAAATGGCTTTTGAGTATATAAACATAATCTTTTAAGGCAATCGGTTGCCTAAAATGTATTGAGTTCTGCTGGCTTATTCTGGTTTACAGTGACCCATAACGCTCTATAGAGTTGATGAATGTCCTTATTTGAACCATACCACCCTGGCCAGAATTTATTTCAGAAACCTTTAAGACAGATCATTAAGACATAAGCAATATATACCATACAGTATATTATATACTCACCACTCATATCTCATTATCATTCTATTCACTTTCTGTCTGTATATGTTTACTCAGCTAGCAAAATCTAGCCGGGTCTGTGTGAAGCCAATTCTGAATCACAATCTATTTCTATGGGGTTAATCACAATTTCTTATGACAATTGTTATGAAAATAGTTTCTCTGGATGAGTGTCAAATTAATAAATTAAAAAGGTATCCCATTTCAGAAAGGTGCTTTATAAATGAAGTTTGATTTGATTGAGTTTATTATGTAGATTTATTTTTTTATTCCACATTTGTGGAGAGCTGGTCATCTTCAAAATTATAACAGAACACATTTATTTAAATATATTTATTTCCAGATTAATTTGCAAACAATTGAAAACAATATCGAAACACTGTGATAAAGGCAAAGTGCATGTGCAGGCAAGCAAAAAATTGTCAACCTGGAGGGCCATGTTCCCCTCAGTATTTACAGAACAAAAAATGACATCCTGCATTTTAAAAGAAAGAAACAATTACACACAGTAAAAGTAAAAACAGGTTGGATGTAATAATATTTTCACATATTGATCACCAATAACATAATTATAGACTGAAATATTAGGTAAGACAAGTGCAAAAAAAGACAGGCGATCTCACTCTCAGTCAGAACAGTTGCGCTATTCCAACAAATACAATAACAGGATTACTCTACAGTAAATTATCTGACAGGTTTATACTACAGCAAATAATCTGACAGGATAAAACTACAGTAAAATATCAGTCAGGATTATACTACAGTTAAATATCTGACAGGATTACACTACAGCACACTGCAATACATTGGCTAGGCATAAACATCACATTATTTTATGTTTGCCTCAATATCTCCAAACTTTAGCCCCCACACTATAGACTTGCTGTAGGCCTGTGAAGCATTGTTGTCAAACTGGTGACATGTTATGAAGTTATCACAGTCAAGTGTAAGTGACTTTAGTTTGAGTCTAGTTTTGACTTATAGATGCCAGACACGTGTTATTTTCTCCACACCTGGCCATCAGGGGAGTAAGGAAAGGTTCTGGTTCTTTACAGTAAATCGTGAATCTAAACTCGCTGTGAAGCCCCAGTGCTTTTGTTTATTATAGAATTTGTTTGGCATGTCTTAGAGTGTCAGCATCTTTTAATTAAATGTCATGCAAATGTACATGTGTCATTCACGAATGACATCATTCGTTGCAGGGCAAGTGTGTTGATTCCTAAAAGAGGAGATGGATAATTCTCAGCAAATCTTGTTGATCATTACAGAAAAATCTGGCCAAAAAGGAAGGTTGTCTTCTGTTCCCCATTAAATCAGACAAAACATTCCAGCAATACGCACAATTGATAAACTAACCAGTAATACGTTTTGAATTAATGTGAGGTTAAAATGTATATGTTTATCTATTTACTATACTTATAAGTGATTGTTAGAGTAGGACAGCATAATAAAACTTTACAAATAATGAATGCATTTAAATGAAATAACATCAAGGTTCTATGGAATGTTTATTACCATGATACAGCTTCTTATGCACCCTGCATTTTTGGTATTTGTCTACAGGATAGCCCTAGTATGACCCGCAAACGATTTGCTAATCCAGGCATCTGCTGGCTAGCATCCCATTAATGGTAGCTCCTGGTGGTTAGCATGCCATTTATGGTAGCTCCTGGTGGTTAGCATGCCATTTATGGTAGCTCCTGGTGGTTAGCATGCCATTAAATGGTAGCTCCTGGTGGTTAGCATGCCATTAATGGTAGCTCCTGTTAGCATGCCATTAATGGTAGCTCCTGGTGGTTAGCATGCCATTTATGGTATCTCCTTGTGGTTAGCATCCCATTTATGGTAGCTCCTGGTGGTTAGCATGCCATTTATGGTAGCTCCTGGTGGTTAGCATGCCATTTATGGTAGCTCCTGGTGGTTAGCATGCCATTAATGGTAGCTCCTGGTGGTTAGCATGCAATTTATATTACCTGTAGGCATTCAATAATTCAATTTATATTTTAATTTCCTTTTGTATCAGAAATAGCAGCACAAAAGGCTACTGGGGAAGCATATGCTACCACATTTCTTTTATTCCAACAATTGTAATTAAAGAGAAATGACAATTTATTTCTAAAGAACTGATTACTGATTTAATTTATTCCTTGGCTTTGAATCAGAAACTGAAATACTCTCTTTACCCTAAAAACATGGAACATTGTAGGAAAGACAATGCAAATGTGCCTAATAGAAAGTAAAAATCATTCAAGTGGCTTGTGTTGTTTCATGTCCTGCAATGTAGCTCTTATGATCAAAAAGTTGAAGACCCCTGCTCTAGAATATCAATGTTTTCAAATCCCCCATTGTCAATTCCATTAGCTGGAGAGGGTGAACAGAGGTGGTGCCCAATGTTGTGGAAACAATAGGGACAGTGGGCCGTGGCCACAGGCAACACTTTGGAGAAGTTGGAGAAGTCCACTCTGTATTTGCCCTCTTTACTGCGGGAGATGATGGGCAGGAAGTTGTAACCCCACATGATCTCCTGAGGGATGAAAGAAGTTCTGACCTGGCAGGATGAACTGGTGGACTCGGCAGTACCGTCCAGAAAGACCACCAGCTCAAACTCCTGCTTATGGAGGGTGTCCACTGCCATCTCAAAGAATGGACTAGACTTATCAATAACATGGTACAGTGTGAGAGGACACACAAAGAAGAGGTTGTCCTTCCCAGCATCCACCATGAACTCAATGTTCACCTGATCCATGATGACTGTCTCTCCATCTGGTGTGATGGTTGTCCTTAACAGCTTGCCATAGATCTGGCTTCCAATCATCAAGGTCTTGCGTAAGTTAGCCACTCTGATCATGAGCCAAAGGAAGTCCTTCTTAGGACAGATGACAGCCATCTTAGTGAAGGTGATGGTCTTTGCCCTTTTCTTGGAACGTGAGATCTTTGCCAGGATCACTCCACAAAGGAAGCAGTTGATAATGGACCCGATGAGAAACTGGATCATGAGTACAGCAATAGCACTTGGACAGAGAGGCGTGATGACACGAACACCGTAGCCAATGGATGTCTGGGTCTCAACAGAGAAGAGGAAGGCTGTTGTTAGGTCGATGACATTGTCAACACAGTAAAGGTGGTCCCATGAGGGATTCTGCCATGTCAGGTCTCCATTGCTCCATGCCACCCAGAACCAAAACAGGCCGAAGAAGAACCAGCTCAGGGTGAAGGATGAAATGAAGAAAAATAGGACAAAGCGCCAGCGCAAATCCACAAAGGTTGTCCAGAAGTCCATGAGGTAGGCAAAATGGTTGCCATACTTCATGTTGCCAAATTCAATGTTACAGCGGCCATCTTTGGTTACCAGCCGGGATCTGCAGATTCTTTGCTCCAGCAAGTGGTCTCGGATGCGCTTCCGGATACCAGCCACCATGTTGTAGGTCCTGTTGTCTGAGAAAATAAAACATGTTGTATACACAGTTAAACATATAGAGACTGAATTTTGTAAGGGAATAATATGAATTTGGATAATATGTTAAACTTCCAAGAGAAATATAGAACCATTCCAAAATACAAATAATGACGTTTAGATTGAATACATTGAATACCATTATTTTTTACAACTGATTTATTATAGGAATAAAGCATCTCTGAGTTTGTAGTATGCAGTGCTTCTTGTCAAAGAACAGCTTTTAGCAGTAGTCATTGGCATATCCCATCATGCCTTATTGCAATAAATGCTTTTACATTATTGAAAATTACAATGGATAATATTAATGATTTATTATTAAGATTTAAGGTGTACAAGTGCAGCTGAAATGTTTCTGTCCCCTAAGGCCATTATGGATGAAGGTTTTGACCTACAGTTTAGTTACTAGTCTTAATGTGTTCATTTCTTAGGAATTGGGAGTGGATATAACTATTCTCCAAACAAGCACGTTAGGTTATATAGCACAATTCATACACAGAAGCAATTCAATGTGCTTTACAATGATAAGAAAGATATAAAAATGCAATAGAATAAAACAATCAGATTGCTACAATTCACTAACTCGGCTGTCTCCAGGGGGCTGTACATGAACTCCAACACCTCGGAATCTCAATCCTCACATTCCAGTGGTAGGATGAACCCGTCAGTCCCTTTGTGAGATAATCTCTACATCGATGTCTCACCACGCTGCCTCCAGGGGGACATGTATGCCATGTCTGTACATGCATTTAAGATTCATCCAAAATGAATTACAGTTACCATAACAGTTTACTGAACCACCCCGGGACCGCAATCCTCACGCTCCAGCACCTGGATAAACTCGTCAGTCCTTTTGTGAGAAAATACCCTACATCAATGTCTAAACAATAACACAGGAACTGCATCATTGCATTATATATCATCAGCAGATTGTTACATTTACAAAGAGGTTAATCCTCTGATAGCACCATAACTTGCATTACAGAAAAACGATTGGTAGCAATAGAATAACAACAAAATAATAAATACAGTCTTTCCACAGTATTGAAATACAAATTCTATTCACAGGCTTACCAGACACAGCACAGCGTGTTTGGTAGCATTTTGTCAGTGCAGGAAATGCTGATATGAACAATGGGATCAAGAATTCGCAGAATCTTATTGTTAAAGAAAAGGATAGTTAATGGTGTTTCAATCCATCTAACTGTAAAATATTCTGTTGTGACAGCCTGACAATACGCATTATCCCCCCAAAAAATTAAGGACACTTGTCACTTTTTTAAATAACCTAGTAGGTTTAAATGTATATGACCCATGAATAAGATAATCATTAGTATAAAATAACATGTATGTAAACAATGCTAAATCAGCAGAAGTAATGAAGCACAATGAGAAACGATAGCATGAATACACAACACAAAAGGAGTCCAGTTTAGATGCCATTACAGTAGTCAACACCACTAGAGATAAAAGCACGGATGATTCAGGCTATATTTGTAAGATGATAGAATGCTGTTTTGATTAGACTTAGTCTACTGAGCTGTTGTCAAACGGTTCGAGAGCCATATATATTTGAGTATCATTTGCATAGCTGTGGTAGTTAATGTTGTTGTTCTGTAGAATTTGGCCCAGAGGTAACATATAGAGATTGAACACAGAAGCAGTTTGAGAACTGATCCCTGGGGAACTCCACGTCATAACCACCCTCATCATATTCATGACGGCCAAAGTTGACAAAGTATCTTCAAGTGAATAGCTGTGTTAAAAAATGAATATATAATGGTATTATAATTAATTGATTGTCATGATAATATATGATGCTGTTGGTTAGCAAACATTTAGTAACCCAGTCTGTTACTGGTCTGTCACTGGTCTGTCCAGTGATTACCCAGACTACAGCGCTGCCTCGTCTGTGGTCCAATGGTAATTCAGACCACTAGGATGCCACTGGTCTGTCATCCAATGATAACGTAGACTACGAAGCTGTTACTGGTCTGTCGTCCAGTGATAATCCAGAAAACAAGGCTGTTAATGCTCTTTCCCATGACAATCCAGACTTCGAGGCTGTAACTGGACGGATATCCAGGAACTAACACCTCATAATGGACCAACTAACCTCAAAAGTTAAAATATTGATGCACAAAATATATTATAGTCATTTAGCCAGTGGATCTAGAGTCTGCTCCATCTTTAGTAATTTCCACAGCACCATAAAAAATCATACCGATGCACCAATGATGACAGTAATGTTATATAACCAGGCAACAGTCATCAATCAACAGACAGTAATGCTCTATCACCAGGCAACAGTCTTCCATCACCAGACATTAATGTTATATAACCGTCTTCTGGCACCAGAGTATATGACTTGACAATGAGAAGACAACTTACAAGAATAGGCCATGTAGGCGTGTTGCAGCTGAAAAACCATTCTGGCAATCTGTTCTGTTTGTAAACCGGTTTTCCAGGTGGCCTGGGAAATTTGAGAAGTTTTAAAATGTAAACTGCCTCTTCTAGTCAACACGTGGAGAGTTCATTACAGGCGTGTTTGATGGAAGGCTCCTGGCAAGACAAATGGCATTGTAATTGTCTGAATACCAATGGGGTCTCTGTTGCTGACAAGCTGTCAAGCAATAAACTAGAAAGTACTGTGCATGTTTTCTTCCTTACCATCAAAGATGTGTAACTTCCTGCATTTCACAATATAATACACTGTCCATTGTTATGAAGATTTTCACTCATAAGTATCTGTGGTCAATTCAGTTTTACACACAGCAATGTTGAGAAGCCTTTCTATTTGGATCTTACTAGCGCATTTTCATTATATTATGTAATAAAATATATGTATTTCTAATGTATCAATTCCTCAATGATTCATAAACATAAGATTACTCAATATCCAAAGTTTAATCTGAAATTAAAAAAAAATATATTATATATATGATGAAACACAGTTTAATTTCATGAAGCATGGAGAAGCTCCAAAAGTAGCTACTCTGGAAGCATGTGATTCAGATATTAGGAAGTGGATGACAGAGAACTCAAGAAAAAAATAAATGCTTGTTTTAGGACCCAGTAAAAATTGAGCTTTGTTGGCAGATCTCACTGTGCTGCTTGATGGCTGCATGGTCGTATCCCAAAACACTGAAAGAAATCTCTGCGTTACCCTCAACTCTGACCTCTCCTTTGATGAACAAAGAAAATATATCGCCATAGATGTTTATTTTCATAATTGAAACATTGCAAAAATCTGAAACTTTCCATCAAAAACTGATTTAGAAAACAAATCCATGCTTTAGTTACATTAAGAGTAGATTACTGCAATGCCCTTTTTTTCAGTTACCCTGATAAATCAATAAATAAACTTCAACAAGTGCTGCACACGGCTGCTACAAAAGTAACTAGAACAAAAAAATGACTCCAGTACCAGCCGCTTTACACTGTAAATGAGGGTTAGGGCTGATTTCAAATCAGCAGTGTGAACAGACCATAGCCTGGGTGGCTGTAGTCTATGATGATGTTCTGGTAGCATCTACCAGACGGCAGCAGTGTGAACAGACCATAGCCTGGGTGGCTGTAGTCTATGATGATGTTCCATCCCTAACCCTAAGGCATCCTTGATGAACACACAGAGACATTTTAATTCAGAGACTCTCTCCAATTGAGCTCCATCGATGTGTATAGAGGAATTAACCCACCCTATGATCCTGAAGTTCACAATCATCTCCTTAGTCTTGCAGACGTTAAGAGACGGGTTGTTGTTCTGGCACCATGCAGTCAAGTCATTTACCTCCTCTCTGTAAGCTGTCTCATCATTGCTGGAAAGGAGATGGTTGTCATCAGCAAACTTAAGTATAAACATTAGAGCTGTGTGTGGCCACGCAGTCATGCGTGAAGAGGGAGTACAGGAGGGGACTGAATATGTAGCCTTGGGGGGCTCCGATGCTTATTGAGTGTAGAGGAGGTGAGGTTACTCATTCTCACCATCTGGGTTCTACCTGTCAGGAAGTCCAAGATCCAACTGCAAAGGGAGGTGTTAAGTCCCAGGGTCCTGAACTTAGGAACAAGCTTAGCGGGCACAATAGTGTTGAATGCAGAGCAATAGTGCACAAACATCGTCCTCACATCCTTTTTTCCAGGTGGGAGAGGGCGGTGTGTGCCCATCAGGGTGACATCATCCATAGATCTATTGGGGTTGTGTGCAAACTGAAAAGGGTCCAAGCTGTCAGGAAGGGAGGAGCAGATATGGGTTCAAACCAGACCATCGTAGCACTTCATGATGATGACGTCAGTGCTACACAGTGGTAGTCATTCTGGCAGGTGATGGAAGGTTTCTTCCATACAGGGACAGTAATAGTCTGTCTGAAACAGGTGGGTACTGCAGACAAAGTCAGGAGAGTTTGAATAGAGTAAACCATGTCCACACAGGTCGCGCAGGATAATCAGTGACCCTTCACATCCATCTCACAAACTGGTTGTTCTCCTACCACCAGGCAGGGGTTATAGGTCTCTTCGTTCTCACACCAGCAGGCTCAGGAACAGTTTCTTCCCATTTACTGTACCCCTGCTGACCTCTGTGACCCTCATCACTAACCACACCCCCACTTCTGGGACCTTATTGTACTACTCCTTTGTACTACACTGACACTAACTTGCCAAGTCTGATAATGACAATTTTCAGAAGGTAAATGTACATGTCAACCTCAGGAATCTCACCACTTCTTATCCCTGCATTTCAGTCGCACATTCAATTTTACTTTTTGCATATTTCGACCTGCCATAATGCTTGCATTTTTACAGTTGTTACATACACGTCTACCCATAGGACCTCATTACTGCCATCTCTGCATCCCAGTTGCACATGCGACCTTACCCCTTCAATTTGCCTCGTTTGCACATCTAGAATGCCATTTTGAACTGCCATTTGTAACAATTAAACTATTACCCCACTTATTGTTGTTTATTGTTTTTATTCTAGTATTTGTTTTTATTCTATTGTATTTGTATATTTCCCTTTTCTTTGTAAAGCACATTTAATTGTACCTTAAATAAACTTTCTTGCTTCTGGTTAGATGCTTACTGCATTTCGTGTACTGTACTTCAACTGCTCAGTGACAATAATGTTGAATCAAATTTTTTCAAATCTAATATAGAGGTGAAAACCTCCACTGGTCGACACATCCTCTGAGGACACATCCTGGAATGTCGTCTGACCCTGGTGACCTCAGAGGGTTCCCCTTTTCCAATGCTCCCCTCATGTCAGCTGTGGTTAGGGACCGAGTGCAGTCATCCTGTCCTCAGCCAACCTCACCAATAGAATTGTTTTGGGCACCTCAGACCGTGTATAGAAGGTTTTGAGCTTGAAGGGGGGAGAGAGGCGGAAGGCTTGGCATCATTTCTGTTTCTCCCTTTTCACCCACATGTGTCTTGGGTCCGAACTTTGACTTTGACTCCAACTTATCCCTGTAGTTGCTTTTGACAATTCTGATGGCCTTTCGCAGGTCATATCTGGATCTCCTCAAAGCCTCTAGATCCCCCGAACCTTAGGTAGAGGACCGTGTTCTGAGATTAGCATGGACCCGGGAGACAACATCATCAATGTACGTGGAGATATACGCTGAGACAGAGTCTGTGTGTTCATCAATGATCCATCAGCTGCATCACAGAACATCTGCCAATCTGTTGTTTCAAGGCAGTCCTGGAGAGTGGTACTGGATTCCTCATTCTGGCAATGAACCGATTTATCCTGTTTAGGGGACCTGGATTCTGTTTAAGGACCCTGGTTAGAGCCTACTTGGATTCTGTTTTAATGTTCACAGCCCACTTGCAATTATTTATTTGCTTGTGTTCTGATCATGCAAAAATTTCTGACCAAAAGACAGTGTACTCTTATAATCGTTACACAGACAGAAGAGGATTGACATCCCCTCAGAGACTGGTTCCTCTCTAGGTTTCTTCCTAATTTTTACCCTGCTAGGGAATTTTTCCTAGCCACTGTGCATTAACTCTCGCTTGCTCTTTGCAGTTTCAGGCTGGGTATCTGTAAAATCACTATGACAACTTCTGATGTAAAAGAGCTTTATAAAAGTACATTTGATTTGAGTTAAAGCCACTGCTGGTATGGGATCTCCAGCTCTGATACACACCATGACAATGCAAAGCAGATGATGAATGTGTGGCCGGGAAGCCTATGTCAGGCACCAGTTTGGAAAGAAGTCCTGGTCCAGTCTGAGCTTGGGGGGTATTAATTACTTTGAATGGATCGAAGGTCATTTGACCGATTTGAACGAAAATCAATAATAATCTCTTTTGTTTAGTTTTATTGCCGCTGTATAATATTTATCCAGACCTTTCTCTTAAATAAACAAAGATGAGCAAAGTATTTATACACTGATGGCTCTTAACTTAAACATGGCATTTGGGTATACACCACTGGTCAAAATGTTGGGGGCAATTACAAATGTCCTTGTTTTCAAAATAAATGTTAATGGATAAAAAATGTAGTTTATCAGAAATACAGTGTAGACATTATTATGGTGGAAATGGCTTATATTTAATAGAATATCTACATAAGCGTACAGAGGCCCATTATCAACAACTGTCAGTCCAGTTTTCTAATAGCACGTTGTTTGTTATCATTTTCAAAGGCTATGTGGTCATTAGAAAACCATTTTGCAAATATATTAGCACAGATGAAATGTGTTGTGCTGTTTAAAGGAGCAAGAAAACTGTCCTTTAGACTAAACCATCAGCAACAGAACGCAGACAATGGACAGAGAAAAGAGGAGCATCCTGAAGTTGCCTCTTCACTGTTGATGATGTGACTGGTGTTTTGCATGTGTTTTGTGAAAACACTTTGTGATGTAAAAAGGGCTTAATAAAATACATTTGATTGATTGATTGACTATACATTTCAATGTATTTCCTTACCGTAATACAAATGTATGGACAAGGAGACTTTGATCCTCTTTGTTTAACCAACCACTGTAAACACTACAAAATCACATAAAATATTTATTATCCCTATAACATCTGAAAACAAAAAACACTTTCAGAATGGAATTTTCATATACCTCTTTCAGACAGTGCCTGAAATGCCACCAATTTCACATTGATTGTTGGAGGATTGTTTAGTAATGAAAAGTACACAAAGTTTAACCCATCTACAAAGCCGATACATTTCATTCCAGCAACAGAGGTAGTCTATTTTACAGATTAATTTTGGCCTTGGCTTTGTATGAATGAGGCAGTATATCTCCTGACATTGATTATTTTCCTGGAACACCAAACTAGGAATCCATTGTATATTCAAGCATCAGATTACTCGCACTGTTGGTATTTTTCACAAAAAAGTACAATAAACAACAATAGAAGGAAAAAAAGCATTTGGACAGTGAACAGACAGTGAAAACAAGTTTATTCTTGGTATCTATGCTGAAGAAGAAATCCAGACCCAAATGTGTGATGCAGCCATTTACTAGGAGATGTCTATCCGTCTGAGCGACTAGGTTACACACCACACATAACAAAAATCCTTAGCAAACAAATAAAAAAATATTGACTGAAAAATAACAAATTCCAGTCCTCTTCCTTCATTTGTGCAGAAAATGTTGAACCCGAATGGTGATCTCACATATTTCACATATACTCTCCTCTGAAATCCCATCTACCACAATATACAGTGGGGAGAACAAGAATTGTATACCACTGCTGGTTTTGCAGGTTTTCCTACTTACAAAGCATGTAGAGGTCTGTGATATTTACCATAGGTTTTCCTCAGAACTTTCAAATTTTACATCCACAGTTCTATCAATGAATTATAGACTGGGACCATTGAAGACTGTTCTCTAAAGGTCATGTTGAGTATTTCATTTAGCAGATGCTCTAATCAACAGTGACTTGCAGTTATGAGTGGATACATCATTCATGGCATATAAACATTTGATTTGTTTTCAACATATATTTGAAATGGGTTTCAAATTGTGTAACAGAAAAAAATGTAATGTGGTAGATATTAATTATTTTGTTTTTTCTATCCAATATACTTTTTAAAAAAGCATAAAGACAATTGTTTTAGGCTGTATTTGAAAGTACTCAAATATTTTCATAAAGTATTTTTCAACCAAATTTCCAAAGAAATATGTGTCTGAACCCAGGTCTGATAATAGATATTTTTTAGAAATACTATTTTTTTTCCAGAAAGGCTCTGATTGATGGTGATGTTTTTTCTATTTTTCTTTTGTTACTTTACCAAACGATTAAAGATACACAACACAATAAACAGCCATGCAATGATGATAGGGACCAATTCCACTGTTGTAAGCATTTGTTTAGGATTAACTACAAAATCATTTTGATTGTTATTGCTTCAATTATGTAACAGCATTCAATATTTAGACCGATGGATGCATGTTGCACAATGATCTTATCCAAAGTCAAGATTATATTCAGTATCTCATTATTAAAACTGTTCTAACAGGAGAATATTGTCACTTTTCATATTAAAAAATAAGATATTCCCTTAAACTAACATGTCAGTAGAGATTGTCAGCAAATATGCTGTAAATCAAATTGATATTACCTGTCATTAACCAACTGTTATAATCAAGTTAAAATAGCCTGTCAGAATAGATATAGAAAATAAAACTCAATTTACCTGTCTATAGAAACTTTAGAAATCCAATGTTGTGTTGCACACTGATTCGCTCTTTTTTCAGTCAGGCTCGCTCTCTCTTTCTGAATGTATGTCCTCATGACTGTATTTTAGCCATAACAATCAAGTGGGTGTGGTTAATAGCAAACATATTTTGGCTGAAAGCTGTTCCAATTATGGTATTTGAGACCGTTTACCACAGGTATGAGAAAACATTTGTTCTTACTGCTCTTATGTTAGTAATCAATAAATAATATAAAAAGCACCTTAAGGGTTGGTCACATTCATATACAGTGGGGAGAACAAGTATTTGATACACTGCTGATTTTGCAGGTTTTCCTATTTAAAAAGCATGTAGAGGTCTGTAATTTCTGCCATTGGTTCACTAAAACTGTGAGGGACGGAATCTAAAACAAAAATCCAGAAAATCAGATTGTATGATTTTTAAATAATTAATTTGCATTTTATTGCATGACATAAGTATTTGATCACCTACCAACCAGTAAGAATTCCGGCTCGCGCAGAACCTGTTAGTTTTCCTTTGAGAAGCCCTTCTGTTCTCCACTCATTACCTGTATTAACTGCAACTGTTTGAACTCGTTACCTGTATAAAAGACACCTGTCCACACACTCAATTAAATACATTCCAACCTACCCACAATGACCAACACCAGAGAGCTGTGTAAGGACATCAGGGATAAAATTGTAGACCTGTACAAGGCTGGGATGAGCTACAGGACAATAGGCAAGCAGATTGGTGAGAAGGTAACAACTGTTGGCGCAATAATTAGAAAATGAAAGAAGTTCAAGATGACGGTCAATCTCCCTCGGTCTGGGGCCCCATGAAAGATCTCACCTCAATGATCATGAGGAAGGTGAGGGATCAGCCCTGAACTAAATGACAGGACCTGGTCAATGGCCTGAAGAGAGCTGGGACCACATTCTCAAAGAAAACCATTAGTAACACACTACTCCATCATGGATTAAAATCCTGCAGCACACGCAAGGTCCCCCTGCTCAAGCCAGCGCATGGCCAGGCCCATCTGAAGTTTGCCAATGACCATCTGGATGATCCAGAGGAGGAAAGGAAGGTCATGGGGTCTGATGAGACAAAAATAGAGCATTTTGGTCTAAACTCCACTCGCCGTGTTTGGAGGAAGAAGAAGGATGAGTACAACCCCAAAAACACCATCCCAACCATGAAGCATGGAGGTGGAAACATCATTCTTTGGGGATGCTTTTCTGCAAAGGGGACAGGACGACTGCACCGTATAGAGGGGAGGATGGATGGGGCCATGTATCGCAAGATCTTGGCCAACAACCTCCTTCCCTCAGTAGGAGCATTGAAGATGCATGTATGATCTCTGTAACTGCAAACAAAGGTTTCTGTACCAAATATTACGTTCTGCTTTTCTGATGCATCAAATACTTATGTCATGCAATAACATGCAAATTGATACAATGTGATTTTCTGGATTTTTGTTTTAGATTCCTTCTCTCACAGTTGAAGTGTACCTATGGTTAAAATTACAGACCTCTACATGCTTTGTAAGTAGGAAAACCTGAAAAATCAGCAGTGGATCAAATACTTGTTCTCCCAACTGTATATGGCAGTTTGTTGTATGTCTGTATGGTTAATATGACACATATTATCATATTTATGTATATGGCTAATATACAATGGACATAACTCATGTCAGAAATGTTTCCACCTATAATGTGACTCATAATGTGAACAATTCAATTGAAAAACAAACTGAAATCTGAGGGGGGAAAATTAAAAATGTAAAACAATAACCTGGTTGCATAAGTGTGCACACCCTTAAACTAATACTTTGTTGAAGCACTTATTGCAGCACTCAGTACTTTTGGGTAGGAGTCTATTAGCAAGGCACATCTTGACGTGGCAGTATTTGTCTACACTTCTTTGCAAAAGTGCTCCAAATCTGTCAGATTGCGAGGACTTCTGTGCACAGCCCTCTATAGATCACCCCACAGATGTTCAATTGGACTCAGGTCTGGGCTCTAACTGGGCCATTCCAAAACGTTAATCTTCTTCTGGTGAAGCCATGCTTTTGTGGATTTGGATGTGTGCTTTGTGTTGTTGTTGTGCTGAAAAGTGAACTTCATCTTCAGATTTCTAACAGACGCCTGAAGGTTCTGTGCCAAAATTGCCTGGTATTTGGAACTGTTTACAATTCCCTCAACCCTGGATCCAGCTGAAGAAAAACAGCACCAAAGCATGATGCTGACACCACCATGCGTCACTATGGGTATGGTGTTCTTTGGGTGATGTACAGAGTTGTTTTTGTGCCAAACATTCCTTTTGGAATTATGGCTAAAACGTTTAATCTTGGTTTAGTCAGATCATAACACATTTTCCCACATGCTTTTGGGGGACTTGATGTTTGTTTTCAGCCAGTCTTGGATGTTTTTCTTTGTAAGAAAAGGCTTCCATCTTGCCACCCTACCCCATAGCCCATTAATATGAAGTATACAGGAGATTGTTGTCACATGTAGCACAAAGCCAGTACTTGCCTGAAATTTCTGCAGCTCCCTTAATGTTGCTGTAGGCCTCCTTGAAAGCCTCCCTGACCAGTTTTCTTCTTGTCTTTTCATCAATATTGGAGTGATATCCAGTTCTTGGTAATGTCTCTGTTGTGCCATATTTTCTCCACTTGATGATGACTGTCTTCACTGTGTTCCATGGTATCTAATGCTTTGGAAATTATTTGTACCCTTTTCCTGACTGATATCTTTCAACAATGAGATCCCTCTAATGCTTTGGAAGCTGTCTGCAGACCATGGCTTTTGCTCAGAGATGCAACTAAGAAAATGTCAGGAAAATCCTACTAGAACAGATTAAACTTATTTGTGATTAATCAAAGTCACTTTATACTATTGCAGGTGTGGTATGACGTTTATTTAACATGACTTAGAAAGTGATTGGTTAATTCTGAATACAGCCACATCCCCAGTTATAAGAGTGTGTGCGCACTTAAGCAACCAGGTTGTTGTAGGATTTTTATTTGTCATTTTCCCCCAGTACAATACCAGTTTGTCATATGTCTAGGATCGTACTGTTTATCTGGCTCTTTAGCAGTCCAGGTTTACTCGCCAGATCCTATAAGCAAATATGTTGGAATACATGGAACAATATTTCAATAAAACTGAAATGTTTTAAAATATATTGTTTACAACCAGCCAATTGCAATACATTTTTGTGTATGATATATTATTGCCTTATTGCTTACATTTTGTTACATTTACAATGTAATGTAATTGTGGGACGAGTTCTGAATGAATGAAAGACCCCATCCCATCTGTTGGACTTCAGAAACATCTATCATAATTTCTGCATTAAGGGTGAGACACATTATTCTGACTCTTTTGCATTTGTATGCTTTTATTAAGCCTCATGTTGGTAGGACAGCAATGTTTGACGTGATGTTTATATAAACATAATGTACTGGCACCAACCTCCGGCCGGGCTGTAAAGTGATCATGTGTTTACCCCACACAACTCAGGCACCCAGGCCAGATGTTCAATAGTGTTCAAGCTTTATTAGTGATCATAGTATCGAGTCTTTGGTTTGTATCTTTCAGCTTTGCCCACATACATTTTGGCAGTTCTTCTTGTAGATAATCTCAAACTCCATCCAATTGGATGGGGAGCATTGGTGAAATGAGATCTCTAAGTCTCCCCACAGATTAAACTGAATGGGGAGCAGTTAAAGATTGCAGAGTTAAAGGCTCAGCTTCAGACGCCAATGTCAGGCAAGGATTATGTTAGTGTAAAAATGGGAAAAACTGCATCTGTGCCACCAAGAAGAAACAATAGTGTTGTTAGCCTCCCCAGCACAGCTCCTGCAGCCGGGCAAGAACTTTCTCTTGGTCACTGGGAAGAAATGCCGTCAACCAGTTAAACCTGGGTCGCTGCTAGAGCCGACTCAGATTCTCAACAGGTTTTCCCCACTGGAGTCGGAGTCAAGACCCGAGACATCTTCGGAGGGGAATGATCGACAGGCATTTTCTACCGGTGGCCCGGAAAAACTGAAAACTTTACTCATCGGCGACTCCATTACCCGCAGTATTAGACTAAAGAATCAGCCGGCGATCGTACACTGTTTACCGGGGGGCAGAGCCACCGACGTAGCCGCAAATCTGGGGTTGGTGCTAGCAAAGTCTAAAACTGGCAAGTGTAGAGAGTACAGAGATATTGTTATTCACGTTGGCACCAACGACGTTAGGATGAAACAGTCAGAGGTTACGAAGCAGAACATAGAATCAGCTTGTAAACTAGCTAGAAAGATGTGTCGGCATCGAGTAATTGTCTCTGGCCCCCTCCCAGCTAGGGGTAGTGATGAGCTCTACAGCAGACTCGGCCAACTCAATCGCTGGCTGAAAACGGTGTTCTGCCCGTCGCAGGAGGTAGAGTTTGTAGATAACTGGCTCTCTTTTTGGGACTCGCCCAGAAATAGCGTCAGGCCTGATCTGCTGAAGAGCGACGGACTCCATCCTAGCTGGAGTGGTGCTCTTCTTTCATCTAGGAACATTGACAGGAGTCTCACTCCTCTAGCCCCACCATGAGATAAGGTGCAGGACAGGCTGCAGGCTGTTAGCCAGCCTGCTAGCATAGTGGAGTCTGCCGATAGCATAGCCGGAGTAGTTAGTACAGCGTTGCCTAATACGACTGTGACTCGTTCCAGGCTGAGAAACGTTAAACAAGGAAGCGCTAACAATAGCAACCTTATTAAGATAAAACCTTCCACCACCTCGGTCACAAATAAAAAGTACTATATTACCTCGCGTCTCAAAATGGGGCTCCTAAATGTTAGGTCCCTTGCTCCAAAGGCAATTGCAGTAAATGAATTGATCTCTAATCATAACCTTGATGCTATTGATTATGTGAAACATGGCTGCAGCCTGATGAATTTACTGCCCTAAATGAGGCCTCTCCTCCTGGCTATACTAGTGATCATGTCCCCCATGCATCCTGAAAAGGAGGGGGTGTTGCTAATATCTATGACAGTAAATATAAATTTACTCTTAAACACATCACTGGTTTTCATTCTTTTGAAGTCTTGCTCATGAAAGTTAACCAGGATGATAAATCGTTTTACATAGCCACTATTTACGGGCCGCCCGGCCCATACACAATGTTCCTCAATGAGTTTCCAGAATTCCTGTCCAACCTTGTAGTCATGGCAGATAGTAAATTATCCAACATGTCTCAGGTCCAACGCACAGCCACAACCATACCTTAGATTTAGTCCTGTCATGAGAAATAGATATTTTAGATCTAACAATTTCCCCCGTAAATCCTGGAGTATTGGATCACTGTCTTATTACATTTACCGTAAAAACAAGAGGACCACTTGCTCCGCAAACAGTGAGTTTCAAAAGCTGCACTATATATATTTATAATTCTCGCACTATAAAATAGATTTCTTGATATTCTTCCAAGCTTGCTCATCAGTGACAAAGAAAATAAATCCTTAAATGATATAATCCAAGATCTTATCTCAACATTACTAAATTCTTTAGATATGGTTGCACCACTAAAAACAAAAGAAATACACAAAAAGAAACTTGCTCCCTGGTACACAGAAAATACTAGAGCACTAAAGCAAGCCTCCAGAAAATTAGAGCAAAAGTGGCGCTCCACCAAGTTGGAAGTATTCAGACTGGCCTGGATAGACAGAACACTTAAATACCGAAAAGCACTCACCTCAAACCTGATTGAGGTGAACAAAAACAATCAAACATTTCTATTTGATACAATTGCAAAGTTAACTAAAAGCAACACTCAACAAGTGAAGTGGGTCTTCACTTTAGCTGTAATGAATACATGAATGTTTTTGATGAAAAGATCATCACCATTAGAAAACAAATAACTGACTCCTCAAATAATTACAGTCCCCAAAATCTCAGTTGTCCTGAGAATGTCCTGAACCTCGCTAACCAGGTGTCAATGGGGACACTGGAACTTTTTGATCCTGTATCACTCGACACATTCACTAAATTTGTAATGAGTTCTAAGCCCACAAATTGTCAGCTAGACCCAATTCCAACAAAATTACTCATGAGCAATTTTCGGAGCTAGTTTAGCCAATGTTGAACTTAATAAATTGCTCCCTTTTCTCCAGATGTGTACCAAACTCACTAGAAATCGTGGAAATAAAGCCTCTTTTAAAAAAATCTAATCTGGATCCAGACACTTTAAACAACTATAGGCCAATATCAAACCTCCCATCCCCCTCAAAAATCTTAGAAAAATGTGTTTCCCAACAACTGAATGCTTTCCTGAAGACAAATAACATTCATGAATTACTCCAGTCCGGTTTCAGATCCCATCATAGTTCTGAGACTAAACATGTAAAGGTAACAAATGATCTTCTAATTTCCTCAGAAAAAGGTTCTGCATCCGTGCTGTTGCTTCTTGATCTTAGTGCTGCTTTTGACACTATTGATCACTCCCTTCTCTTAGAGAGACTTGAAACCCATATTGGGCTACGTGGGAATGTCCTAGCCTGGTTTAAATCTTACTTATCTGAAAGATATCAGTTTGCATGTTTGGATAGTATATCCTCTGAAAAATCAAAAGTATGTTTTGGTGTTCCAAAAGGCTTGGTTCTGGACCCTTTATTGTTCTCACTATATATGCTGCCTCTTGGAGATGTAATCTGAAATCACAATGTCAATTTTCACTGCTATGCTGATGACACAGTTATATATTTTCGATAAAGCATGGAAGAGCCCCCAAATTAGCTACTTTGGAAGCATGTTTTTCAGATATTAGGAAGTGGATGACAGAGAACTTCCTGCTTTTATACTCAAGAAAAACAGAGTTTTATTGGCAGATCTCACTGTGAACCTCGATGGCTGCATGGTCGTATCCCAACAAATGGTAACAAATCTCAGCGTAACCCTCGACTCTGACCTCTCCTTTGATGAACATATAAAATATATCTCAAGAGTTGCTTATTTTCATCTTGAAAACATCGCAAATATCAGAAACGTTCTGTCAAAAACTGATGCGGAAAAACTAATCCAAGCTTTTGTTACATCAAGATTAGGTTACGGCAATGCTCTGTTTTCCGGTTACCCTGATAAATCAATAAATAAACTTAAATTAGTGCTGCACACGGCTACAAGAATCCTAACTAGAACAAAACATTTTTAACACATTACTCCAGTACTATCCTCTTTACACAGGCTGCCTGTTAGGGTTAGGGCTGATTTTAAGGTTTTATTGTTTTATTGTATACCTGACGATTTCAGCTACCACTCTGCTAAATCCTTGTAGATCAAAGGAATGCATTTAAAAAAAAAATCCTGTTTCCTGTCGTTTTACACTTAGGAGGACTTAAGGTCTTGGCCCATACCTGCAGAGTACCAGGCTTGACTCATTGCGGTCCCTGTCCAAAGTCCTCCTGGTTGTGTTGCAGATCAAGACGATACCTGACGATTTCAGCTGCTACTCTGCTGACCCTCCCCCACTTTGTGACACCTGCTGATGTAAAAAGGGCTTCATAAAATACATTTGATTGATATAATACAGGATAATACTATTCAGGATAATATAGTAAAGAATAATATAGTATATGATAATATTGTTCAGGATAATATAGTACAGGTATAGTATTCTGCACTTTATTACTTTTCATTATTAATCATTTTACTATTTAAATTACTTTTGTGTATTTGTAAATAATTTTGTATCAATAATGTGTATTGATTTATATTTTGATTTCAGGGAGAGTAATCGTTTCTTCAGCTGCAGCTAATCAAATACCATTACCAATACTGTAATTGTTTGTACTGTATTCCACTCTACTGTACTGAAGTATAGACTATTGTGCTGAACTATATTCTACTTAAAACATTTTCATGCACTGGCTTTGGAACACAATTTTCCAACAGGGATGTCAGACAGCAATTTTGTATTTGATTGTTAATGGAGGATTTTTTCAATGTCTCAAGGTTGACCTATATTTGCATTTATGGGGATTTTGTGACAATGTGTGGTTTGTCAGTGTGTTGCACTTTGGCTTTAGATATTTCTGGAGAAAATGCTGGAACTAACACTCCTACAATGTTACGTGCTTGTCATTACCCACAGAATGAAACCAAATTAAGAAGCAATCATTATCTACAAACTGTCCTGGTTCCTTCAGGGGGAAGAACTATGTTGTTTCTGCACATCAGATTGAGGCCTCAGCGAACTCATTCAAGGAACAAGCCCAGTGTTCTGTCATTCCCTCCCAGTGTTCTGTCTTTGCTTCTCTTTGTATTCCTCAGTTACATAATAGATTGTGTTCTCTCCTTTCCTTCCTCAGTGATTGAGGTCCTTTTGTTTTTTAAGTAACATAAGACTTTTTCACAACTGTTCTCTCATTTCCTTCTTAATTTCTTGTTCCAATTGTTGACGCCTGTAAACCTCCATGTCAGGAATTATCCTGCACACAGGAGGTATATGAGATTTTCATTCAAGGTGTTGATCCTCAGACTGAAGGGCACCAGGGTCCCTGATCCTCTCAGACTGAAGGGCACCAGGGTCCCTGATCCTCTCAGACTGAAGGGCACCAGGGTCCCTGACCCTCTCAGACTGAAGGGCACCAGGGTCCCTGACCCTCTCAGACTGAAGGGCACCAGGGTCCCTGATCCTCTCAGACTGAAGAGCACCAGGGTCCCTGACTCTCTCAGACTGAAGGGCACCAGGGTCCCTGATCCTCTCAGACTGAAGGGCACCAGGGTCCCTGATCCTCTCAGACTGAAGGGCACCAGGGTCCCTGACCCTCTCAGACTGAAGGGGACCAGGGTCCCTGACCCTCTCAGACTGAAGGGGACCAGGGTCCCTGACCCTCTCAGACTGAAGGACACCAGGGTCCCTGATCCTCTCAGACTGAAGGGCACCAGGGTCCCTGATCCTCTCAGACTGAAGGGCACCAGGGTCCCTGATCCTCTCAGACTGAAGGGCACCAGGGTCCCTGATCCTCTCAGACTGAAGGGCACCAGGGTCCCTGATCCTCTCAGACTGAAGGGCACCAGGGTCCCTGATCCTCTCAGACTGAAGAGCACCAGGGTCCCTGATCCTCTCTGACTGATGGGCACC